>SJYV01031731.1:162165-188077 GCA_006410875.1 Neotragus pygmaeus | reverse complement strand
GAAGAATTGATGCTTCTGAACTGTGGTGTTGGAGAAGACTCTTGAGAGTCCCTTGGACTACAAGGAAATCCAACCAGTCCATTCTGAAGGAGATCAACCCTGGGATTTCTTTGAAGGAATGATGCTGAAGCTGAAGCTTCAGTACTTTGGCCACCTCATGCGAAGAGTTGACTCATTGGAAAAGACTCTGATGCTGGGAGGGAATGGGGGCAGGAGGAGAAGGGGAGAACAGAGGATGAGATGGCTGGATGGCATCACGGACACAATGGACATGAGTCTGAGTGGACTCTAAGAGATAGTAATGAACAGGGAGGCCTGGCGTGCTGTGATTCATGGGGTCGCAAAGAGTCGGACATGACTGATCGACCGAACTGAACTGAACTGTCCCTCTCTCTCACAGAAACACTAACTTATCTAAAACTTTGCTGTATAAATTCAAATTTAGCCCTTCTATACCTCTAAATATTCCAATATGTTTTTCTAGAAGGAGAAAATTTTACTTCAAAGTTAATTTTGAAACAAAACTGTTATCTAAATCAAAATCTATATTCAAATTTTTCTTAATAATAATGAAATCGAACAGTGTGTACACTAATTTTTCCATCTCGTTTTGCATCATAAAATGTTCTTGAGATTCATAAGTAGTTTTGTCCTTTTTATTGCTAAGTAGTGTTTCTCTAATAAACCACAGATTGTTTATTCATTCTTAAGGTAGTGAATGTTTCGGTTGACTTTTTGTTTTTCAGCAATTATGAGAAAGCCTGCTAGCAACCCTTGTTCAAGTTATTTTGCGGGTTGGTTTTCTTTGTTTGTTTGTTTCTTTTGGGAAATATCTAGGAATAGAACTGCTGAATCATAGTGATGATTTGGGGCTTCGCTGATAGCTCAGCTGGCAAAGAATCTGCCTGCAATCCAGGAGATCCCAGTTTGATTCCTGTGGAAACAGTGGAAACAGTGGCAGGCTTTATTATTTTGGACTCCAAAATCAGTGCAGATGGTGATTGCAACCATGAAATTAAAAGACGCTTACTCCTTGGAAGGAAAGTTGTGACCAACCTAGATAGCATATTCAAAAGCAGAGACATTACTTTGCCAACAAAGGTCCATCTAGTCAAGGTTATGGTTTTTCCTGTGGTCATGTATGGATGTGAGAGTTGGACTGTGAAGAAAGCTGAGTGCCAAAGAATTGATGCTTTTGAACTGTGGTGTTGGAGAAGACTCTCGAGAGTCCTTGGACTGCAAGGAGATCCAACCAGTCCATTCTAGAGGAGATCAGTTCTGGGTGTTCATTGGAGGGACTGATGCTGAAGCTGAAACTCCAGTACTTTTGCCATCTCATGGGAAAAGTTGACTCATTGGAAAAGACTCTGATGCTGGAGGGATTGGGGGCAGGAGGAAAAGGGAACGACAGAGCATGAGATGGCTGGATGGCATCACTGACTCGATGGACATGAGTCTGAGTGAACTCCAGGAGTCGGTGATGGACAAGGAGGCCTGGCGTGCTACGATTCATGGGGTCACGAAAAGTTGGACATGATTGAGCAACTGAGCTGAACTGAACTGAATAATGAGTGATGTTGAGCATCTCTTCACGTTTTTATTGGCTATCTGTATGTCTTTGGAGAAATGTCTGTTTAGTTCTTTTGCCCAATTTTTGATAGGGTTGTTGTTGTTTTTCTGGTATTGAGATGTGTGAGCTTCTTGTATACTTTGGAGATTAATAGTTTGTAAGTTGTTTCATTTGCTATTATTTTCTCCCATTCTGAAGGTTGCCTTTTCACCTTATAGTTTCCTTCATTGTGAAAAACTTTTAAGTTTAATTACGTCCCATTTGTTTATTTTTGTTTTTATTTCCTTTAGTCCGGAAGGTGGGTCATAGAGGATCTTTCTGTGATTTATGTCAGGGAGTGTTCTGCCTTTGTTTTTCTCTAAGAATTTTATAGTTTCTGGTCTTACATTTAGATCTTTAATCCACTTTGAATTTATTTTTGTGTATGGTGTTAGAAAGTGTTCTAGTTTCATTCTGTTACACATGGTTGACCAGTTTTTAAGGCATCACTTGTTAAGAGATTGTCTTTTCTCCATTGTATATTCTTGCCTCCTTTGTCACAGATAAGATGTCCATAGGTGCATGGATTTGTCAGTGAGCTCTCTACTTTGTTCCACTGATCTATATTTCTATCTTTGTGCTGTCTTGATGACTATAGCTTTGTAGTATAGTCTGAAATCAGGAAGGTTGATTTCTCCAGTTCCATTCTTCTCTCTCAAGGTTGCTTTGGCTATTCAAAGTTTTTTGTGTTTCCATTCAAATGTGAAATTATTTGTTCTAGTTCTGTGAAAAATACCATTGGTAGCTTGATAGGGATTGCATTGAATCTGTAGATTGCTTTGCGTAGTATACTTATTTACACCATATTGATTCTTGCAATCTATGAACATGATATTTCTCTATTTATGTAATCTTTAATTTTTTCATCAGTGTTTTATAGTTTTGTATATATAGGTCTTTTGTTTCTTTAAATAAATTTTTTCCTAAGTATTTTATTTATTTTTGTTGTTGTTGCAATGGTGAATGGGATTGTTTGCTTAATTTCTCTTTCTGTTTTTTCATGTTAGTATATAGGAATTTCTTTGCATGAATTTTGTATCCTAAAGCTTTACTATATTCACTGATTAGCTCTAGTAATTTTCTGGTGGTATGTTTAGGGTTTTCAATGTAGAGGATCATGTTGTCTGTGAACAGTGAGAGTTTTACTTCTTCTTTCCTAATCTAGATTCTTTTTATTTCTTTTTATTTTTCTCTTTTTGCTGTGGCTAGGACTTCCAAAACTATGTTGAATAGTAGCGATGAGAGTGGTAACCCTTGTCTTGTTCCTGATTTTAGAGGAAATGCGCTCAATTTTTCATCATTGAGGATAATATTTGCCGTGGGTTTGTCATATATGGCTTTTATTATGTTGAGGTATGTTCCTTCTACGCCTGCTTTCTGGAGAGTCTTTATCATAAATGGGTGTTGAATTTTGTCAAAGGCTTTCTCTGCCTCTATAGAGATAATCATATGGTTTTTATCTTTCAATTTGTTAATATGATGTATCACATTGACTGATTTGTGAATATTGAAGAATCCTTGCATCCCTAGAATAAAACCTACATGGTCATGGTGTGCAATCTTTTTAATACATTGTGGGATTCAGTTTGCTAGAATTTTGTTGACGATTTTTGCATCTATCTTCATCTGTGATACTGGCATGTAGTTTTCTTTTTTTGTGGTATCCTTGTTCAGGAAGCTTTAGAGCTTTAACTTACATTTAAGTTTATGACTCACCCCTAGTTGACTTTTCTACATGATGTGAAATAGTTACTGAGGCCCCCTTTTTTATATGAATATTCAATTATGCCAGAATCATTTTCTGAAAAGACATTCCTTTACCCAATTTAATTACTTTGGCACCTTTGTTGAAAATGAACTGAATGTTATTTCTGCTTCTCCCCAGCAAATGTAAAACTGAAAAGAGTCTTATCTATTCTAACAACTATTCATGGCTGGTTAAACTGTAAAATCATAACTTCTTGAGACTGTTAAAGAACTGAAGCATCAGGACAAAAAAGTAACATGGAATACAAAGCAGAAATGGCTCTTCTTGGGAGTAACAACATACACAGCAGCTTATTTGTGGCAGAGCATGGGAGAAATTGGTGCAACTACACAAGTCCATAAGATGAATCAGTTAAAAATTTAACATATTGTTGGAGGCCAAGTGTTGGCTGGGATCTGAGATCATCATATTCCCCAGAAGCTATTCTCTACTAAAACTTATGGGGTTTTATCCTGGAAAAATGCATACTAGCAAAGCTTAGTATATGTTTTAATAGTGATGGAACCCGTACAGGATTTCTGTAGCTCTTCTTCACCTGTAATGTTCTGTCTTGCAGGGTCTAGCCAGCTTAGCAGCTTGGAACCCTGATCTTTGCTTTCACAGTTAAGCAGGATTCCTGTGCTCTGTTTGGTTTCCAAATCTCTGCACCACAATCTGGAAAGTGTCCCCAGGAACAAAGCCAGGGTGATTACTCAGCTTACCTATGTATTTCCCTACTTGTGTTTTATTCCCTGCCTGCTGTCCTCTGAAAACAGTTGCCGTATATATTTTATAACTTTTTTTTCAGCTATTTTTGGCCACAGCTAATCTGGCACCAATAATATTTTCATGGTCAGAGTATGTTATTTTCAAGACCTGCGCTTGTTAGTAAAAAAAAAAAGGCCACATATATATAACTACAATATAAATACATAGAAAATTTAACAAAAAGGTTAATAATTTCAATCTTTTATTAATAAGCCACATAAAAGGTGAGTTTGGAATTTTTGAGGTTTATCTTCAAAATGGTATTCTGTATGTTTCACTTTGTCTCTTTATTTCTTGTCTGTGGTCTCACTTTTTAAGTACTTTAAATTACATAGTAATATCTGTCAAATTACAGAAATAGAGATGGCTATTCTGGGGCATCCCCTAGGGTGTGTTGGGCCCCAGTCTACCCAAACAATTGGAGTAAAAAAAATGTTGCAAAATCCACAGGCCCTTGTGAGGTATAGTAATTTATTGATGATTCATTAGAATTATGGTTAGAGATGTCTTTAGGGATTTGTTGATTGTCTACTCATACAAGAACTTTCTTCATAGGTTCTACACACTATCCCCTCCAGTTCAACTCCAGAACATTTTTTGTTTTTAGTTTCCAAAGTAAGATTCATGCACAGTTTCATATCTTCTGGCATATCATGATAATAAAGCTAACAATGTTGTTAACTGTCCCTGTCTGGCAAAGCTTAAGACTGATCCAGGAGATTATAACATTACCACATTGATCAGAAAAAGACCAGTCAGAAGGACAGGTCTTGTGAGCAAGTCTCTAAAGCTTCGTGGACTTTAATGCCTGTCAGGTGGCACAAAGCCTGCTAAGAGGGGGTGCTCATATCTCTGGGTGTCAACAGCAGGGCCATATATGGTCAAAGTCACCTGCTACCACCCTGGCACCATTGTATGCCAAGACTAGAGGTGGCACTATAGTTGAATTGAGAACAAGAGCTAATGCATAGGTCCACACATTCAACTCATGTCACCAAGGGTTAGTGTTGATCCATAGTAGCCTGGAACTCTGAATTCACTCTGTGTCCAATGTTAGTGAAAGTCATCCCAGTCAGTGTGTCTTCATCATAATAGTAGCTCAATTTTGTGAAGTCCTACAGAAGAAACACTTTTCTGAGCACCTGGAGTAATTCTCCAGTCTTCCCAGACATGGACCTCAACCATGGAGACCAGAGAAGACTCTGCAGACTAAGTGAGTTCTAGAAGTTAATGGATATCTGATTGAGCCCATATACTTGGATAGAGGGTTAGAGAAAGCCCAAGTAGAGAAATGGGCCGTATGGCGAGGGTAGGTACCAGTCTGGCACTGCTGGCTCTACCCAGGGACCCAAGGTTAACTTAGAAGATTACAGAGAGGGCATTCATCCTCTGCATTGCAGAGGCCCCACTTGTCCAGGTCTAAAGGCAGTACTGGGTCAGTCCTTGAGTTAAAATGCTAAGACATTTGAACTTTTAAAGTAGTTGATTTGAGTAATTTTGTTAAATGGAGATAATTCAAGCTGAGTTAATGAAGTATTAACAATAATTTTAAATGTTCGATATTACTATGTTTGTGTACTCATAATGATTTAAGAATTAACCAAGCTGCACATATATACATATACATTGACACATTTACTTGAAACTTTGTGAATTAGTGACATCACCTGAAGGGAAGGGAAGAAAAAACCAAGTGATGCTATGTGTAAAGAAATGTTTTCCCAATGTGTTAACCACAAAAGTTGTATGGTACAAAGTAGTATATTGATTTATTTGTCCTGAATAAATCCCCTTAAGCTTGAGAGAATAGGAAAAAAATGCTAGTATTCTTGAATATGTTCAGGAAGTATGTGATTATACTCTCCATGAATTCTATATTTTGAGAAGTTTTAAAGAGCTTCAATCATTTGGAACCATACATAACTCTCTATCTGCACTGTACCCACATGTCTGTATATACTTGTATAACTATTTTTAATGTTCATAAAATAACTTTATAAAACTCTCGATTTTTTAAAGCATTTCTTTAATTGCTGCAGAGTAAGGGAAAATTTTCCCATAACTTTTATTCATGGCTAAAATATGATAATTTTATAATCTAAAATCTTTTAATTTTAGAAAGATGGAGGAATCTGAAATCTTTTAACTCTGAAGTAGAGGGTTTCTTGGGTTTGTAGTTCGTAGTTAGTATTTGTAGTTAGTCTTGGGTTTGTAGTTAGGATATGTAGTTAGTATATAATCTGAAATCATATCAATGCTGCATTTATATAATGTCTAAACAACCTGGCAAAAGTGAAAATTTCAGCTCATCCAATGAAATAGTGTCAACAGATCAAACCAATATAAGAGAAACAAAAATATAACTAGTCACCAATAGACATTTTAAAGAAGTTAAAACTCCTCAGCCCTACTTTTAAATGAATAAATTGAATGAAATTGGTGGTGTATTTGGCCATAGATTAAGATGAACTGAAATCTTCAAGGTGACTAAGTCCTCAGTTTAAATGAATTTGATGCTTGTCAGAAGCTGTTAAGAAAATCTGATTCATTCTGGTGGTCTCTTGAAACCTGAAAAAAACTCTATCCAATATCCCTGAACCATGCAATATAAATTTCTATGGAGAATGCAAGCAAATAATTTATAGCAATTATGAATTAGAAAATGCAAAAAAAAATTTCAAGAAAGAGAACTACCCCATTAAATGATTCCTGAGCTCAAGAAGAAGCAGAACTCCTGGGTCTATACATATTAATTATGTATCCAGATAGCTGACTCATCAGGACATTTTCTTTTAAATATATCTTTATTGGAAGAATTTAAGTTTCCTAATAATTATGTAGTAACCCAGAAGATGGGAAAATATATCTGAATTAATTCATTTACCTTACTGCAATGATATTTCAGTTTTAGTATGTAATCATTTATTTTAGCTAGCTCAAACCTTTTGGAATAAATCTTCAACTTTTATCTAAAGCATATAAAAATAAATAAAAACCAGAAAGCCTAAGAAAAGGAAAAATAAAATGACTATTAAAAGTCACTGAAAATGCAGGTGAACAATAACTGAACAATAAAACTAATATTTATTGAGTATTTATTATATGTCACAAATATTCATAAATGTCTGAAATACTAGACTATTACTTGGGCTACTGGTATTAATAATAATAGTAAATTGAACATTTAAGTCCCCTGAAGGAGGAGTTGGCAACTTGCTCCAGTATTCTTGCCTGGAGAATCCCATGACTGAGCAACTGAGCATGAATATTTAAATAGAATTGCATGGGTCTAAACATGATGGAAGAATAAGACTTTAAAACAAACATTTAGGCTTAAGGTAGAGAAAAATAAGTAGGAATGATTTTCCTTATTTTGCTTTTAAATAAAATTTAAGTAAAATGAAGAACTCTGTTTCAGGTTGTTCCACTAATTGAGAAGTGGAATAAATTAAAACACTCAACAAAATGGAAACTATTCATTTCATATCCAACACCCTTTAATTCCCCTCACACATTTTTATTCAGTTCTTTTCAATACCATTTCTCATACATTAAGCTTTCATAAAAATTTAGAAAGTATTAAGAACTAGGGGGAAGGGGGAGATATTATAACCAGGATTTCTCAACCTTAGTACCAATGAAATTTAGGGCCAGATAAGTCTTTGTTATGGGGCTGTCCTGTACATTGTGGGATAATGAACAGGATCTATAGATGCTTCTACTCATTAGATGCCAGTAGCATATCCATTCCCCTATTATGACAACCAAAAATGCCCAAAGATATTTATCAAATATCTCTGAGGGGGCAAAATGACTCCCATGAGACCTAGAGCAATAAGGTAAAATCATACACAATTTAAAATTTCCTTGTTGACAAAAGGAAACTGTAGAATTTCCCTGCTTCCCTGGAAAAACAAACATTTTAATAGGTGGGATGAGACAGAGTGATATAGTTGTATACATTCTACTGGTTATGTCTGTATAAGCACAAAAGTAAGAAACAAGACTGAATATATTAACAAATGCATATTGTTTAATTCAACAAGTATGATCCTGTATACTGTATGTTGTTTATTTCTTATTAAATTTGAATTGGTTGCCAACATTTAAAATGGAAAAATTTCATTGAATTACCTTCATTATGAGTTGTGAAAAATGAAGTGCTACCAAAACTATGTCTCAGTTCATAGTTCACTATGAACTGGATGTTGCCTTCTTTAGATAGGATATGTACTCTCTATTTTATCACACTTGACCTGTTTTTTTTTTTAACTTACTTACATTACCTACCTAGTCTCAATAATCATTTTAATTTGAAAATCCAGTACATAAGTAAATCTAATGTATAATCAAAAGCTCAGTTAACTTTAAGGAATGAATTCTAAGCTCTAAATATTNTTTTTTTTTTTAACTTACTTACATTACCTACCTAGTCTCAATAATCATTTTAATTTGAAAATCCAGTACATAAGTAAATCTAATGTATAATCAAAAGCTCAGTTAACTTTAAGGAATGAATTCTAAGCTCTAAATATTAGGAAGAAAGAGAATCATTAGTGGAGAAGGGCATTTGGTGAAAGGAAAAGTGAAATAATGACATTATTTTCTTCAATGCAATGGACTTGGGTATTAGGTATTATTATAACTTATTGTATTATTATATCATAACTCTTTAGCATGTTAATTAGGAAGTCCTTTTGAAAAAGGAGTTTTTCAATAGCTCTTGTTTTTAAACTCATAGTAGGATTAGCCAAGACAGTATACAGGGATTATTTCTGGGCTCTAATCATAATATCAAAAAGATCTGATGAATTAAGATGTCGTCAAGAGACATCTCAGAAGGTTTTCATCTTTATCAAACAAATGAAAACTATTAGTTCATTTTTGTGCTACTCAAGGAAAACGTGTTTTTCCTTGAAAATTTATGAAGTTTATGATATAACTGTATTTTCTCCAACTGCTAATGAATATAGTGTAAATTGCCACCAACAATAGGTGATCTGCTTTTATTCTGTATGCTTATTGTAGAAAATTGTGTTTAAATAGTATACTTTATTTATAGGAATCTTTTGAAACCACAGTTATTTGTATTGGGGGGTGGGTAGAGCAGTATAGAGTAGTAGTCTGGGATTATGGGCTATAGTTTTGTTTAATTATTTCCATTTTTTACTAGAGTTCCCCTGGAAAACTGCCTTTCAAATCATAACAAACAAATTTTCACTGACTCAAACTGAAACAAGGTGATTCCAAATAAGCACGAAAATGATAATTAGAGAATTTTTTTAAGATTTAATTTTTTTTATGGATCCAAGAATTCTGACAAAATAATTCTATGTCTAGGAAAGGTGACTCTGGTGCAAATTTTAAAATAAATATGTTTTTATCTATAAGCTACATATTAATCCTCGGGTATATTTCACTTTTTATTTTAGCATATGCTATCTTGCTCTATTAAAGAGTCATATTAGGTGCTATTTTTGAAATATTTTCAAAAACACATGTTATTAACATGTAGTTGTGAATTTTAAGCAAATAAATATCTTTTAATATTTTCTTTTATTATTACTATTATTATTTACTTTACAATATTGTATTGGTTTTGCCACACGTCAACATGAATCTGCCATGGATATACATGTATTCCCAATTCTGAACCCCCCTCCTACATCCTCCCCCTCCCGCCACAACACCATCCCTCCGAGTCATCCCAGTGCACCAGCTCCAAGCATCNTGTATTGGTTTTGCCACACGTCAACATGAATCTGCCATGGATATACATGTATTCCCAATTCTGAACCCCCCTCCTACATCCTCCCCCCCCTGCCACAACACCATCCCTCCGAGTCATCCCAGTGCACCAGCTCCAAGCATCCTGCACACTGCATCGAACCTACTGGCAATTCATTTCTTATATGATTTTATACATGTTTCAAAGCCATTATCCCAAATCATTCTACCCTCTTGCTCTCCCACAGAGTCCAAAAGACTTTTCTATACATCTGTGTCTCTTTTGCTGTCTCTCATACAGGGTTATCATTACCATCTTTCTAAATTCCATATATATGTGTTAGTATACTGTATTGGTGCTTTTCTTTCTGGCTTACTTCACTCTGTATAATAGGCTCCAGTTTCATCCACCTCATTAGAACTGATTCAAATGTATTCTTTTTAATGGCTGAATAATACTCCATTGTATATATGTACCACACCTTTCTTATCCAAAATAATATCTTAAAGGCGTTTGAAAGGAAAGGCAGTCATTCATATTTAGTAAATCATTAAATCATTTAGTGTAAATGAATAAATTATAAAATAAGAACACCATTTACCTGCCATTAGGGTTTTTGCTTTGTCTTTTTTAAAAATTAATTTATTTTAATTGGAGGCTAATTACTTTAAAATATTGTAGTGGTTTTTGCCATACATTGACATGAATCAGCCATGGGTGTACATGTATACTCCCATCCTGAAAACCCCCTCCCACCTCCCTCTCCATCCCATTCCTCAGGGTCATCCCAGTGCACTGGCCCTGAGAACCCTGTCTCATGCATCAAAACTGGACTGGTGATCTGTTTCACATATGGTAATGTACATGTTTCAGTGCTATTCTCTCAAATCATCCCACCCTCGCCTTCTCCCACAGAGTCCAAAAGTCTGTTCTTTATCTGTGTTTTGCTTTGTCTTTGAAAGATCAAACACAGACACTGGGAATAATGTGTGAAACTTTTAGTAAGGAGAAGGAAGTATTGTTCCTTTATGGGAGTTAAGTAAGACATTATATTACATTAGGAATTGATGTTTTCAAGATGCTTAATGCATATGAATTTTATATTGTTTATATGAATTCTTTAATATTTCTAATTTATAGTAGACTGAAAGCTTTCTAATTAATTTTTTATTGAAGTATTAGCATAGCATTAATAGCTCAGTCATGTGCTACTCTTTGTGACCCCACGGACTGTAGCCTACCAGGCTCCTCTGTCCATGGAATTCTCCAGGCAAGAGTATTGGAGTAGGTTCCTGTTCCTTTCTCCAGGGGATCTTCCCAACTCAGGGATTGAACCTAGGTCTCCTGCAATGAAGATTCTTTACCGTCTGAACCACCTGGGAAGCCCTTATTGAAGTATAGTTGCTCACAATGTTGTATTAATTCCTACTATTTCAATTAATTTTTGAATTCTAGTTTTTATTTATGCAATAATTAATGAAGTGAAATTCCTCTTATTAGCCATTTGTGGCAGGTCTTCATAAAATTGGTAATTTGCCTGCTCACTTTTTTCCTTTTCTTTCTATATTATTTTTTCAGTAGGTCCTTGTTGGTTATCTATTATTTTAATTTTTAAAAAATATTTATTTATTTGACCACATCAAATCCCTGTTGTAGCATGTGGGATCTTTGTTGCATCATGCAGATCTTTTATTGCAAGTACAAAGTCTCCAGCATCACATGTTGCAGCCTGTGGGCTTTCTAGTTGTGGCACATGGGCCTAGTTGCTCTGCAGCATATGGGACCTTAGATCCCCAACCAGGGATCAAATCTGCATCCCTTGCACTGCAAGGTGGATTCTCAACCTCTGGACCACCAGGGGAGTCCTGATCATCTATTTAAAATAGCAGTGTGCACATGTCAGTTTCAAACTCCTAATTTATTCTTCCCCAAACACTTCCCATCTGGTAATCATAAATTCATTCTCTAAACCTGTCTCTTTCTCTCTTGTAATTAAGTTCATTTGTATCATTTTTTAAGATTCTGCACAAAAGTGATATCATATATACCTGTCTTTCTTTGTCCAATTTATTTCACTGAGTGTGACAATCTCTGGGTCCATCCATGATGCTGCAAATGACATTATTTCATTCTTTTAATAGTTGAGTGATATTCCTTTGTATATATGTATCACACCTTCTTTATCCATCCTTCTCTTGATGGACATTTAAGTTGCTTCCATGTCTTGGCTATTGTAAACAGTGCTGCAATGAACATTGGGGTGCAAGTTTTTCTTCAGACATATGCCCAGGAGTGGGATTGCTAGATCATATGGTAGCTCTATTTTTAGTTTTTTAAGGAACCTCCATACTGTACCAATTTACTTTTCCACCAGCAGTATAGGAGAGTTCTATTTTGTCCACAAAATCTCCAGCATTTACTGTAGATTTTTTGATGATGGCCAGTCTGACTGGTGAAAGATGATATCCCATTGTAATTTTGATTTGCATTTTTCTAATAACTAGTGATGTTGTGGGTCTTTTCCTGTGATTGTTGAGCATCTGTATGTCTTCTTTGGAGAAATGTCTATTGCTCCAAAATGTCTTCGGCCCATTTTTTTTATTGCATTGTTTTTTGGATATTGAGCCACATGAGCTATTTGTAAATTTTGGAGACTAATTTCTTTTCAATCACACTATTTTGATTAGCATTTCTAGTTATCAGTGACTTCCTACATAGAAAGAATACATAAAATTCTAATGTGGGTTTTTTTTTAAATATAATTTTTCTTAGCAATGGGTTGTCCTTTGAGAATGTGAAACCTTAGGTAATTAGTAACTTAATAAATGAGTTGTGTGTGTGTGTGTGTGTGTGTGAAGTAGATAGCATCTGGCTTTAATTTGGTCCAGTTGGTTATTCCGTTGGACAGTGATGGCTCACTTATATATTTANGGGTTGTCCTTTGAGAATGTGAAACCTTAGGTAATTAGTAACTTAATAAATGAGTTTTGTGTGTGTGTGTGTGTGTGTGTGTGTGAAGTAGATAGCATCTGGCTTTAATTTGGTCCAGTTGGTTATTGCGTTGGACAGTGATGGCTCAATTATATATTTAGTGCATAAGAAAGAGGAAAACTGTGCCACTTACCTTTCCTCCCTTTATTAAGAATATAAAAGTCTTATTGTCCATCAACAAAGGAGTGGATACAGAAGTTGTGGTATATATACACAATGAAATACTACTCAGCCATACATAAGAATGAAATTTTGCCATTTGCAACAACATGGTTGGACTTGGAAGGTACTATACTAAGTGAAATGTCAGACAGAGAAAGACAAATACTGTGTTATATCACTTATATGTGGAATCTAAAAAATGCAACAAACTAGTGAATATGACAAAAAAGAAACAGATTCACAGATATATGAGAACAAACTAGTGCCTACCAGTGGGAAGTTGGAAGTGGAAAGGGGCAATATAGGGGTAGAGGATTAAGAGGTAAAATCTATTAGGTATAAAATAATCTAAAAGGATATACAGTGTGGGGAATATAGCTAATATTTCATAATAACTATAAATGAGATGTAACCTTTAAAATATGAATCACTATATTGTATATCTATAACATATAATACTGTATATCAACTATACTTCAATAGACTAATTAATTTTTAAAAAGCCTCTTAATCTTCCCCTATGTTTAGTAAGCCAGACCTATGTCACATGGTATTCCCAGCTGTAAAGTATACTGAGAAATATTTATGTTTAGAAACCTTTACAGTTATACTCAAACAAGGAGGTTGGGAATACTGGCCAAAATAATAAATATAATTTGATCATGGAATTTTATGTCAATGGAAATGAAGAATCAATATTTTAAAGAAGTACTATTTCCCTAATAAACTCCAGTCAACATTCCAACAGTTTTTCCTGGAGGAAAGTAACAGGCTATTTCCAATGTTTTTATGGAAAATCAAAAGCTGTGAATAAACAAGGCAATTGTGAACAAGAACAAAGCTGGGAGATGTGTTCTTCCAGATAAAAACTTTATCTGGAAGTAAAGGTAAAGTTTACTTTATCAGATACAAACTTTATTACATAACCATATTATTTAAGACCAAAATATTAACAAAAGAATGCACGAATAGAACCATGAAACAATAGTTTTCAGAAAGCAATCACACATATGATCTGAATTAAACAGAGTTGACACAGCAGTGTGTAGGGAAAAGGATGGTCATTTAAACACAGGGTCCTAGGTTAAAAAGCTAGCTGTAATTAAAAATAAACTATAATTCCTATCTTCTACTATACACAAAATACAAATTCAAAATAGATTATGGATTTAATATGAATGCTAAAACAATACAGCTTTTGGAAACTTGTAGAATAAATCTCTCTATCTCATCTTTAAGAAGTACCTGAATATTGAAGTCTCTACCCATTTTGTTAGGAGGACCTAGATTTGGTTTCTTGGGATTATAACATTAATTGATTGTGTTAGGAGAGTTGGATAGGTCTGAGAGAAATGAGTCTCTAAAGTCAATGTATTGGACACATGTAGAGAAGTCGCCTGCAACCTTTATACTTTTACTCCCATTTAATGTCCAGGGTATTACACAGAGGGTGATTTTGTAGTAATTATGTGGCCCTAGGTGGGACAG
Source organism: Neotragus pygmaeus (assembly GCA_006410875.1). NCBI lineage: Eukaryota > Metazoa > Chordata > Mammalia > Artiodactyla > Bovidae > Neotragus > Neotragus pygmaeus. The sequence continues at coordinate 173,584 of SJYV01031731.1, read as the reverse complement.
ATGTCTGAAATTGGTCAGGTTTGTTTAAGTCATCTAAGATTTTATGATTGANGCCATACATCAGTTGAAGCTACAGAATTAAATGAAATATTAAGCGTCAAGTGCTATAATGCTGCATTGTGCTCTTCATATAATTGAAAACAAAGTTCGAAGAATCTGAGAACACAGATAATCAGGCTTGGATTTTTATAATCCTGATTATTTTTCCAGATATCAATGATGTAAAATATTGAAAAGGGGGTTTTTAGAAATATAACTAGTAGACTGTTCAATAGCAAATGCAGATTTACTAAATTTTTTTTTTGCCATTTTAAATAAATTCTGGTAGTCTCTAAATAAGGAAAAAGTGTTTTTACTGGGATTGATATAAAAGTTTATGAGAAAAGAATTTTCTGATTGTCAATTAATAAATCAATCTAATAATTTTAAAAACATGAATTATTCTGAATGAAAACTTCATGTGTGGTATTGCAATCATTTTTTTAATACTTAAAAATGCAGCATTAGTAAAAAAATTTTGAGAGGTAATGAGTAGCATTTTTCCTGGATGAAATCTGTGAAATTAATATATTTGAATTGGAATGACTAATAACTTAGTAAAAAACATTAAAAAATACATGATCATTCAGAACAAAAGATTTTGTCTTTCTTAGTCACTTAGTTCTGTGGATTTAAGCAAAGAATGTTTGGATTCAACCCACACGCCTGAGCAACTAGTTGGTCAGCCCAAGCTGGTGGGAAGCGGATTTGAGTTGGACTGGGTCAAGATGGCGGTGCCGGTGGTGCAGGCGGTGAGAGCAGTTCATCTGGATGCTTTCCTAGTATGTCTCAATCACATGTCAGCACAGAGAAGGAGGAGGTGAGGGGGTTGTGCATAGGGGCCTTGAATGGTGATTTAAGTGTGACTCCAAATTTATATATACTGGAACTGAAATCTGTACTGTTGCTAAAAAGCTAACATCAACGTAAGTGTTCATGTTCATCTTGTCATCATGTTGCAATGTTCTGATAAGAGGAAGGATAGAGTGGAAATGTCTCCAAATAGTTGCCTATGGCCTCAACAGAGGCAGAGAGATTGGCGGAACTAACAGGTCGCCTGATGAGAGCTGCAGGCTGGTGTTATTTCCATCCTCTTATAACTGTTTGGCCTTCACTTGTTGATTTTCACACCAAGCCATGTACCAGATGATGGCTCAAGGTGTTATGAAGCTTATATTTTCCTGTTTCATAGGAGATAAATGTACAAAGACTGGATGGGTAATCTACACTTGCTTTCAATCCATACACGTCCAAAAGAGCTCAGAATATGAGTGAATTGGAATCCCAATTTATATTGAACCTCATGTGACTATTGGAGAAAGGTCCACATGGACTTTGTAGGCAAATTGATATCTCTGTTTTTTTTTTTAATATGCTGTCTAGGCTGGTCATAGCTTTTCTTCTAAGGAGCAAGCATCATTTAATTTCATGGCTATAGTCACCATCTAAAGTGATTTTCTCAGCCAGGAAAATAAAGTCTGTCACTGTTTCCAATCTTTCCCCATCTGTTTGCCATGAAGTGATAGGACCGGATGCCATGATTTTTATTTTTTAAATGTTGAGTTTTAAACCAGCTTTATTATTCCTCTCTTCCATCAAGAGGATCTTTAATTCCTCTTCACTTTCTTCCTTGGTGTCATCTGAATATCTGAGGTTGTTGATATTTCTCCCAACAAACTTCATTCCAGCTTGTGCTTCACCCGGCCCAGCATTTTGCATCATGTACTCTGCATATAAGCTAAATAAGCAGGGTGGCAATATAAAGCCTTGACGTACTCCTTTCCCAATTTGGAACCAGTCCATTTTTCCAAGTTCAGTTCTAACTGTTGCTTCTTGACCTGCATACAGATATCTCAGGAGGCAGGTAAGTTGGTCTACTATTCGCATGTCTTTAAGAATTTTCCACAGTTTTTTGTGATCCACAGAGTCAAAGGCTTCAGCATAATCAATGAAGCAGAAGTAGATGTTTTTCTAGAACTCTTGCTTTTTTGATGGTCAATGGATGTTGGCAATTTGATCTCTGGATCCCCTTCCTTTTCTAAATCCAGCTTGAATATCTGAAATTTCTCAGTTCATGTACAGCTGAAGCTTCACTTGGAGAATTTTAAGCATTATTTTGCTTGAGATGAGTACAACTGTGTGTTAGTTTGAACATTCTTTGGTATTGCCTTTCTTTTGGATTGGGATGAAAACTGACCTTTTCCACTCCTGTGGCCATTGCTGAGTTTTCCAAATAGCTGGCATACTGAATGGAGCTCTTTCACATCATCATCTTTTAGAATTTGAAATATCTCAGCTGGAATTCTATCAGCTTCACTAGCTTTGTTTCAAGTAATTCTTCTTATGGCCCACTTGACCTCCCATTCCAGGATGTCTAGCTTTAGGTGAGTGACCACACCATTGTGGTTATCTGGATCATTAAGACCTTTTATCTATCATTCTTGTATAGTTCTTCAGTGTATTCTTGTCACCTCTTCTTAATATCTTCTGCTTCTGTTAGGTCTATACCATTTCTGTCCTTTATTGTGCCCATCTTTGCATGAAATGTTCTCTTGGTGTCTTTAATATTCTTGAAGAGATCTCTAGTCTTTCCCATTCTATTGTTTTCCTCTATTTCTTTGCATTGATCACTTAGAAAGGGTTTCTTATCTCTCCTTGCTATTCTTTGTAACTCTGCATTCAGATTGATGTATCTTCCCTTTTCTCCTTTGCTGTTTGCTTCTCTTCTTTTCTCAGCTATTTTTAAGGCCTCTTCATACAACCATTTTGCCTTTCTGCATTTCTTTTTCTTGGGGATGGTTTTGATCACTGCCTCTTGTAAAATTCTATCTGTCAGATCTCATCCCTTGAATCTTTTTGTCACTTCTACTGTGTAATCATACAGGATTTGATTTAGGTCATACCAGAATGGTTTAGTGGTTTTCTCTACTTTCTTCAATTTAAGTCTAAATTTTGCAATAAGGAGTTCATGATCTCAACTGCAGTTAGCTCCCAGTCTTGTTTGTGCTGACTGTATAGGGCTTCTCCATCTTTGGCTGCAAAGAATATAATCAATCTGATTTTGATGTTGACCATCTGGTGATGTCCGTGTGTAGAGTCGTCTTTTGTGTGTGGTAGAGGGAGTTGGCTATGACCAGTGCATTCTCTTGGCAAAAATCTGTTAGTCTTTGCCCTGCTTTATTTTGTACTCCAAGGCCAAACTTGCCCATTACTCCAGGTATCTCTTGACTTCCTACTTTTGCATTACAGTCCCCTATGATGAAAAGGACATATTTTTTTGTGTGTTATCTATAGAAGGTCTTATAGGTCTTCATAGACTCATTCAACTTCAGCTTCTTCAGCATTAGTGTTTGGGGCATAGACTTGGATTATTGTGATATTGAATGGTTTGCCTTGGAGGTGAACAGAGATCATTCTGTCCTTTTTGAGATTGCACACAAGTACTGCATTTTGGACACTTGTTGACTACAAGGGCTACTCCATTTCTTCTAAGGGATTCTTGCCCAATGTAGTAGATGTAATGGTCATCTGAATTAAATTCACCCGGTCTGGTCCATTTCAGTTCCTTGATTCCTAAATTGTTGATATTCACTCTTGCCATCTCCTGTTTGACCACTTCCAATTTACCTTGATTCAAGGTTGTAATAATCCAGGTCCCTATGCAATATTATTCTTTATAGCATCTGACTTTGCTTCCATCACCAGTCACATCCACAACTGGGTTTTGTTTTTGCTTTGACTCAGCCTTTTCATTCTTTCTCCACTCTTCTCCAGTAGCATATTGGGCACCTACTGATCTGGGGAGTTCATCTTTCATTGTCATATCTTTTTATATTTTTATACTGTTCATGAGATTCTCAAAGCAAGAATACTGAAGTGGTTTGCCATCCCCTTCTGCAGTGGACCATGTTTTGTCAGAACTCTCCACCATGATCTATCTGTCTTTGGTGGCCCTACATGACATGGTTCATTGTTTCACTGATTTAGACAAACCTTTGAGCCAAGGGATCAGTTTGGTTAGTTTTCTGTAACTGTGGTTTCCATTCTGTCTGAATGGAATGTATGATGGTAAGCCACTCTGGAAAAAAGAGTTTGGAAGCGTCTACCAAAGTTAAACATACACATAATTTATTACCCAGTGGTTATTTTCCTGTATATTTATCCCAAGAAATGAAAACCTATTTTGGCACAAAAATTTCTATACAGATGTTCTTAGCACTTTCACTTGTAATAACCCCAAATGAAACAACCCTGGTCCTGCAGTTGAGTGTGTGGTTAAAGCAACTATGCACACCATGTGATGCTATCCTGCAGTGTAAGGGAGCAAACTATTGATACACACAGCTTGGATGGACTTCAAGCATATTAAGATGAATGAAAAAAGGTCACCTATTGAAGAACAAGATGTAGAGGAGTAGATGGATGTGGAGTACATCTCTCTCTATGGATACATCAAGAATACACCTATAGACACAGAAATGCATGTAGAACACCAGCTGAGAGCAGAAAGGAGGACTTGACCAGTGGAAAAGAATATATAGAACCATGCAAAACTTGGCAGGTCAAAGGAACTGGGGGGAGGGGGAAACAAGAATATTAATGAGACTAGACCCTCAGCAGGTGGGGGAAGTGAAACAGGGGCCTGATCCCCAGAACAGGGCAGTTGTCTGAGTCAGAGGAGAAATATTTAAACCTGAGAGTGAAACAGCTAATCTGTGGCAACCTAAATGGAATGAAAATCAGACAGTCCTTGCTGCAACCATACATATGCCAGGCAGGAACATGGGTCTCTTGGAAGGGGCAGTGGCTGGGAGCTGGAATTTAGGGACTGCGGAGCAGTCCCAGGGTGAGGGCTACTGTTGATTGTGGAGAGACAGATTGAGGGGATGTGAGGAAGAAGATTGTGGTGGAAAATGCCTGTGGAGGAAAGTCAGGAAGCCATGGAAGCAAGGCGATACTGCTGAGTCACACGTAGAGGGTAGAGCCGTCATTATAGGCATTCTCTCTCCATACACCAGCATCAGCAGCCAAACAATAGAGAGGCTGGCCCATCAAAAGCCTGACACACTGAACTACAGAGTAGGACCCCACCCAGTGTGCCCCTTCAAGTGCCTGATGCACAGATCTACAGAGTAGGACCCCAGTCAGGGGGGCCACTCTATGTGCTTGAATGGGTGGAGCTATGGAGAAAAAGTGGCCAAAGAGGCCTTCTGATCGCTAGCTACAGGAAGCTTGGAAAAGGACTGATAGGGCCATAACTCCTGCCATGGAGGAAGTTTGTGTCCCTGAACACTTGGTGCTGCCAGGGTCCCTACAAGCCAAGCATCTGCATCACCTTCATGCTCAACTCTCACTGGGGCAGAGCTGCCACAGGAAAAAAAAAAAAAAAAAAAAAAAGTCTTGTGTTTATGGGCTCAGGGTCACTTCTGTCCTGTCTGACTGTTTGTGACCCTGCAGACTGTGGGCTGCCAGGCTTCTCCGTTAGATAGGGAGTTCTCCAGGCAAGAATACTGGAGCATATTGGCCAATACTAGTTGTCACACCCTTCTGACAGTGAAGGTGCTCAGTTGTGTCCGACTCTTTGCAACCCAAGTACTGTAGCCTACTAGGTTCCTTCATCCATGAGATTTTCCAGGCAAGTATACTGGAGTGGGTTGCCATTCCCTTCTCCAGGGGATCTTTCCAACCCAGAGATTGAACCCAGGTCTCTCACATTGCAGGCAGACACTTTTCCATCTGAGCCACCAGGGAAGTCCCGCTATACCCTTCTAGAGTATTATATTTCCTGCTGTCCCAGCCGCCAACTCCCCTGAGTATCTGGTGCTGCCAGAACCCCTGGGACCCAAGCAGCTGCACTGCTTCCACATCTGGCTCTCACAGGGGAAAACCCAAGGCCTCCAGGGCAGCCTCAGGATCTAAACCCCAGTGGACAACTCACATGTAGAAGTGGAAATAAAACCTCAATCGAAACCCAGGGGCAGTGTGACTAAGGAAGAACACCCAAAACCTTCCCATTAGCTGTATAAGCTGCAGATTAAATCCACACAGTCAACTAAGCAGACTCTGTGTCTATGGAATATATAAAAGGCCCTTGAGGGCTCCCACAAAAGAAAACACACTAGCTCTGATAGTTCTTGGCGGCAAGAACACACAGGAGTAGGCCAGATTAGAATCTGAGCTGGCCCCACAGCAGGTCCAGAAATCAGTATAGTGTTGGAGGGCATCCTAGGGAGGTAAGGTGGACTGTGATTCCCAGCATGGGAAAGGACTCTGACAGCAGAGACTCGAGAAAAACATTCTTATTTTTTGACAACATTCTTATTTTTTGACTTGTTCTGTAAATTCTTTTGAATTTTTTCTTTTTTCTTTTTCCTGCCCCCCCGACACCTGCCCCTGTTGTAGTTGCCAATATTATTGGCACTAACAAATCCAATTAGGCTTTTGAGATTTTTTTTTTCTTTTTCTTCAGTCACATTCTTTATTGTTGTGGTAAACCTCTGCTTCTAGGTTGGGCTTTTGCCATTCTGTGGAGTTTTCCTCTCTTTTTTTTTCTCTTTTTTTAATTTTAATTTTTAAAATGTATTATTATTTTTTCTACATTGATTCCTTTGTTTGTTTTTCCTATTGTTCTTTTCCCCTTGCAGTTAATCTTTAATGTATATAAATCTTCTTTATCTACTCTATTTATCTTTGCATATCTATTCTTTCTTTCTTTTCTTTCTTTCCTTTCCTCTCAACATATTTGTTAGTTTTATGTTCATTGCTTTATTCCCCACTTGGCACCTTGCTTTAGTTTTGTTTTCCAGTTTGTGCTTTAACTAGTTTTGTTCTGGTAGATATAATTTTTGGTTTCCTTTGTTTGCTGTGTCAATCTTTTGTACTTAATTTTTGTTGGACTGTTTTGATTTTGCTTATGGGTGTATATGTATATGTGTATATTCAGTCACACTTTCTACTGTTGTTATAAACCTCTGCCTCTACTTTGGGGTTTTGCAGTTCTGTGGAGTTTTCCTTTTTTGTCTCCTTTTTTCTTTCTTCTTCCATTTCTTTCTCTCTCTTTTTTTTTATGTTTAATTTTTACTTTTTTAAACCTATTTTTTTTTACATTTAATCCTTCATTTGCCTTTACTACTATTCTTTTCCCGTTGTAGTTAATCTTTAATATATATAAATCTTCTTCATCTACCTCTGTTTAACTTTTCATATCTATTCTTTCTTCCTTTCCTTTCCTCTCAACATATTTGTTAGTTTTGTTTCATTGCTTTATTCCCTACTTGGCACCTTGCTTTAGTTTTGTTTTACAGTTTGTGCTTAAGTTATTTTTCTTCTTAACTGCTAAGTATAAATTTTGATTTCCTTTGTTTACCGGATCAATCTACTGTACTTTATTTTTGCTGGACTGTTTCCACTTTGCTCATGGGTGTATATGTATATGTGTATACTCCATTATTTTAATTATAATTTGCCTGATTTTGTAATTGACATTGGTCTGGGGTTCATCTTTAGTTTCTTGGTTTTGGATATTTGTTTTACTCTCCCTTAATGCTGTTACAAACCATTTGTGGAATCTTCATTACTGACAAGAGATCAAACCCTGAGCCTTTGGAGTGGGAGCACTGACTCCAAAACCCTAGACTACTGGAGAACTAACCCTAGAGAGTATCAAATACTAAGAACTTACACAAAAGAAACCATTTGAATACAAGACCCGGCATCACCCAACCACCAATAGCACCCTGTGCAGGATGCCATGTTTAAATAACAAAGAAAACAAAAATACAAACCAAATCATCAGCAGACAGGTGTACCACCTCACTCAGCCTTGCCCATCAGAGGAAAAACAAACAANGTAGTTGTAAAAGCAGATTTCCTATAGCAAAAGAATAAAAGACAACACCATTTGTTCATTTGTTGTTTGAATTTACCTTCTCTTATTTCTATGTATATAAACAATAATGAAAGCCAGTACAAAATTCTGATTAAATTCTAGACTTTTCTAAGCCATAGTGAAGTTCTTACTCTGTTAAATACTTATAGTAACTCACAGACTCTAAGCTTCAGGCATTAAGTTGAAGCTCAGTGATATTGTGTCCTTACATTTAATTGCCAATTGTTCATTTTTTAAGATCAAGACCAGAAATTAGGAATACCATAATGAACATAAAAGTAACATTTCTGTGGAAGATGGGTAATTTTTAAGAATTACATTAATCTGGGCTATAATCAATATATCAATAAAATTTATTTCAGAAATCTAATGGATGTGACTTTCTCCATAAAGTCAGATTTCCAGGCATAGTAACATATCTAAAATTTTAAACTCATTTCTCTTCCATCTCAAATTAAATCCTAATTTTAAACCAAACCATATTCTTATGATTTTATGAAATGAGCAAAGTAACAAGGAGATCCCTTGATCACTAGTTCAGACAACTTTTTGGGAGTGTGACTTGGGGATTTTTAATGAGACAGGAGCTTGGTAAAATAGGGACAGGGTCTGGTCATCCTAGGTAGGTCATGTAGAGAACTCTGCCTGTCCTTCCTAGAGTATTCTTCCAACCTGTTAAAAATTTTCTTCACTCCCTTGTTCCTCATTACATTCCATGGGAAAGTTTGGTTTCACTTATCTTTGGTTATAAGCTGCATGTTTTTTGATCCCTAAATGAGAGGATAAGGGTCTTATCACTGTGACTCTTTCCTGCCTCTTTCAGTAAGAAATAATCATTAGAGATAAGGGCTATGTACTTTCTGCTACCTTTTACACAATTTCTATCTTCTCAATACAGCCTATATTAGAGAAATCCATTCTCACCTAATTCTAACATGTGACTAGAAGCAATAGAAGATTATTGCAGGAGTTAATCACTGGCCTTTCTTTTATAATATAGCTTGCAGATAAAGTTTTCTTACTAGAAAGTGAACTAAACTCACTTACTGAGAAAAAGATTTTCAGTTGTTTCTTATAACTGACACAAATATGAAAAAAAAAATCCCTACTCTACAATAAACTGTAATCTTGTACAGATGATTAGTAATATTGTCACGAAACATGCAAACAATATAGCAGGCATGTGTATACATCCANGAGAAAAAGATTTTCAGTTGTTTCATATAACTGACACAAATATGAAAAAAAAAATCCCTACTCTACAATAAGCTGTAATCTTGTACAGATGATTAGTAATATTGTCACGAAACATGCAAACAATATAGGAGGCATGTATATACATCCAGTATTTTCTAAAAATGTGAAGAAATAATGGTTTCCATTGAAAACAGAAGGGAGATTGGGATTGACACGTATACACTATTGATACTTTGTATAAAATAGGTATCTAATGAGAACATACTGAACAACACAGGAAACTCTACTTAATCCTCAGTGGTGTCCTGAATGGGAAGGAAATACAAAAGAGAGAGGATATATGGCGGATTCATTTTGCTGTACAGTAGAAACTAGCACAACATTGTAAAGCAACTATAATCCAATAAAGTCAATTAAAAAAAAGGAAAATAGAACTTAAGTGCCTGTGTTATGTTCTCTCCTATCTTGCTCATTTTCCCATCAATTTTAAACATCATCAAAATGCTTAATAGAAATAATATAGATAGTACAGCAAAAGAAGCAAAATATTGAACCTCAACAACTGACTTCCTCTATGCTATATCAGAAAAAAAAACCTGTTGATTATGTTTAATATATATTTGTACATTTTAAATGTATATGCCAGTATATGATTATATAATATAGTTTTAAATTCCATGAAATAAAAATGAAGAAAGTACCAAAAAAAAAAAAAGAGTTTAGTGCACTAGAATAATGCCAGCTATATCATAAATCCTACATTAAGCATCTAGGGAACTTGGTTAGGAAAAAACATTGTTGAATATGGTGGTGGCAACAGGGGTAGTTAGGAGAAGAGTTCAAGTCAAAAGTGCAAGAAGAGAACAGCATGCATGAGGATTGTACGGAGGGTAAGTGTGAAAAGAGAACCTACTGAGATTTCTGCAGCTGTAGCAAAGCATACTATGGACCTCCAAATATGTGAAGATGCTGTTTTTGGAAATCCTTGGATCAGTCTTTAAGTAGTTGTCATTGCAAAGAAGCCTTTTCATATAAATGTTTTTGCTAGGGTTAGCCCTCATTATTAACATTTTCATTTAAATACACTCATTCAATATTCAAATATATTCACTTAAAATATGTAGAGAAGATAATTTCACCTTCACCAAGTATATATGCAATCATTAATATCATCATTGAAACATTACTCACACCAAACTCTTTTGCTTAGTTATATAGAACTTAACCTATTATATGCATGGCTAGATTAATTTTAGAGGTTACTATTTTGGATATTTCTTAGGTGAATTTTTGTTGACTCAGTGGACAGTATTTCTTGAAGAGCCTAATATTTTAGACTGCAAAAAAAAAAAAGTGTAATTCTTTTTGAAAGTCCTTAAGACAACATTGGGCTTCCCTGGTGGCTCAGATGGTAAAGAATCTGCCTTCAATATGGGAGACCTAGGTTCAGCCCCTGAGTTGGGAAGATCTCCTGGAGAATGGCTACCCAGTTCAGTATTCTTGCCTGGAGAATTCCATGGACAGAGGAGCCTCTGGGCTACAGTCCATAAGGTTGCAAAGAGTGGGACACTACTGAGTGACTAACACACACACACACACACGCACACAAGGCAACATTAAGAGTGACATGTAGGAAATAGCATGGATAAAATTGGGTATATGGAGAAGCTGAAAGCCAGAAGTGGCCTATATGACCCTCTTAGCAGTGGTGAAAAATGTAAAATTCCATAACGTTGCCTGTGAAATCCTGCAGCTTTGAGCTGGAGAGCCAGAATATGTTTGGATAGGACTAAGGAAGAGATGGGAATACCAGACCACCTGACTTGCCTCTTGAGAAACCTAAATGCAGGTCAGGAAGCAACAGTTAGAACTGGACATGGAACAACAGACTGGCTTCAAATAGGAAAAGGAGTACGTCAAGGCTGTATATTGTCATCCTGCTCATGTAACTTATGTGCAGAGTACATCATGAGAAACGCTGGTCTGGAAGAAGCACAAGCTGGAATCAAGATTGCCGGGAGAAATATCAATAACCTCAGATATGCAGATGACACCACCTTTATGGCAGAAAGTGAAGAAGAACTAAAAAGCCTCTTGATGAAAGCGAAAGAGGAGAGTGAAAAAGTTGGCTTAAAGCTCAACATTCAGAAAAGGAAGATCATGGCATCTGGTCCGATCACTTCATGGGAATTAGATGGGCAAACAGTGGAAACAATGTCAGACTTTATTTTTTGGGGCTTCAAAATCACTGCCGATGGTGATTGCAGCCATGAAATTAAAAGACACTTACTCCTT
>SJYV01031731.1:125011-159095 GCA_006410875.1 Neotragus pygmaeus | reverse complement strand
CACAACAGACATATATGAGAGGTGAAAGTATGAAAGTGAAAGTGTCAGTTGCTCAGTGATGTGTCTGACTCTTTGACACTCCATGGACTGTAGCCCAACAGGCTCCTCTGTCCATGGGATTTCCCAGGCAAGCATATTGCCGTGGGTAGCCGTTCTCTTCTCCAGGACATCTTCCTGACCTACGGGTTGGTTCCTGCATCACAGGTGGATTCTTTACTTTCTGAGCCACCAGGGAAGCCCACATTTCATTATCTGAGGCTGGTCAGAGCAGCAAGATTTAACAGTATTTTGAAAAGGATGTTAGAAAGTAAGAATCTCTAATACATAGGATTAGCCTATATAGTTTAATGCTTACTGCCCAAAAGTATAGAAAAGGCAATGGCACCCCACTCAAGTATTCATGACTGGAAAATCCCATGGACAGAGGAGCCTGGTAGGCTGAAGTCCACGGGGTCGCTAAGAGTTGGATGCGACTGAGCTACTTCCCTTTCACTTTTCACTTTCATGCATTGAAGAAGGAAATGGCAACCCACTCCAATGTTCTTGCCTAGAGGATCCCAGTGAGGGGGAGCCTGATGGGCTGCCATCTAAGGGGTCGCACAGAGTCGGACACGACGGAAGCGACTTATCAGCAGCCGCACCCCAAATGTATATTGAAGTGTTCAGGAGAGAGTTGTTTTATTTAACTTCTTGTTAAGGATCATTTCCCCAAGTCAAAGATTATTTTAACTTGTAAGATGATGATAAATTTTTATCTTCTGTGCAGCTTTATTATTTTTTTAAATTTAAACTTATTTATTTATTTTAATTGGAGGTTAATTACTTTACAACATTATAGTGGTTTTTGCCAGACATTGACACGCATCAGCCATGGGTGTACATGCGTTCCCCATCCTGAGCCCCCTCCCACCCCCTCCCCATCCCATCCCTCAGGGTTGTCCCAGGGCAGTGGCTTTGAGTGCTCTGTTTCATGTATTGAACTTGGACTGGTGATGTATTTCACATATGATAATATACATGTTTCAATGCTATTCTCTCAGATCATCCCATCCTCGCCTTCTCCTACAGAGTCCAAAAGTCTGTTCTTTAAATCTGTCTCTCTTTTGCTGTCTCACATATAGGGTCATTGTTACCATCTTTCTAAATTCCATATATATGTGTTAATATACTGTATCGGTGTTTTTCTTTCTGACTTACTTCACTCTATATGATGGGCAACTTTATTTGTATAGTAGATAAATAAATAAGAATTTGTAAACTTAGGTTCTCTTCAAATGTGATGAAGTTAGCACTAAGCTATGATTAAACGGTTATCACAGTACAGATATGCCACTTTTTAGATATTTAGGCATAATATTTATTTTAAGCATTTGACTATTAGTAACTTTTAGCCAAAAAATACTTTATTTCAGAATAACTGGAATCCTAAGCATGCATAAGTCTCATTTTCCTTTTTTTTTCTGCTGTTTCTCGTTTCCTGTCCCCTATGGACAGAAATGGAGAAGACAATGGTAACCTACTCCAGTACTCTTCCCTGGCAAATCCCATGGATGGGGGAGCCTGATAGGCTGCGGTCCATGGGGTTGCTAAGACTTGGACACAATTGAATGACTTCACTTTCACTTTTCACTTTCATGCATTGGAGAAGGAAATGACAACCCACTCTAGTATTCTTGCCTGGAGGATCCCAGGGATGGGGGAGCCTGGTGGGCTGCCGTCTATGGGGTCACACAGAGTCAGACACGACTGAACCGACTTAGCAGCAGCAGCAGCATGGACAGAAACACAAAACATGAGATGATCTATGTTTAAAAGCTTAAAGTAATACCTAAATAGGTGCTAATAAGTAGATCTTGCTTTATAAACAAGAAAGTATTTATTTTAACTCAACCGGAATATTTCAGACTATTGCATTGTTCACTAGGCTAGATCTTCATGCTCTAGTTGATCTGACATTTCAGGTGAGCCCCTCAAGGGAAGCATGTTCTCCAGTAGAGGCAGGCTTATATAAGTACATGCAATCTGAGACTTATAAATGCAGCTTAGAAGCCCACGTGTGAGTGCCATTCATTTGAGTTAAACAGTTTTATGCCATAAAAATGTTAACTGTCTCATGAATGCAAAGCCAGACACTCTTGAGTCAATTGAAATGTCATCTATAAGCACAATTTGAAGCCACATGGTATAACAAGTCTACGTAAAACTGAATCGAGTTTCAGGGTGAAAGAAAGAAAGTGAAGTTGCTCAGTTGTGTACAACTCCTTGAGACCAATGGACTGTATAGTCCAAGGAATTCTCTATACAGTCCATGGAATTCTCCAGGCCAGAATACTGGATTGGGTAGCCTTTCCCTTCTCCAGGGGATCTTCCCAACCCAGGAATCAAACCCAGGCCTCCCGCACTGCAGGCGGATTCTTAACCAGCTGAGCCACAAGGAAAGCCCAAAAATACTGGAGTGGGTAGCCTATCCCTTCTCCAGTGGTTCTTCCTGACCCAGGAATCAAACCAGGGTCTCCTGTGTTGCAGGCAGATTCTTTACCAACCACAGGAGTCTAATTAACAAAACTGTTTATTTTTTAGTAAACAATGAATATATTTGTTTAAAGGTAGCATTTAAGTTTATTCCATTGTTTGCTTAATAAAGTTCTAAATATTTTTACAATATAGTCTATGTCTTTCAAATTAGTTAACTAAATTGAGGCAACTGCTTCTGCTGCTAAGTCACTTCAACCATATCTGTCTCTTTGCGACCCTGTGGACTGTAGCCCACCAGGTTCCTCAGTCCATGGGATTCTCCAGGCAAGAAAACTGTAGTGGGTTGCCATGACCTCTCCCAGGGGATCTTTCCAAACCAGGAATCAAACCCACATCTCTGCATTGGCAGGCTTCTTTTATGTTGTTTGCATTGGCAGTTGGGTTCTTTACCACTAACGCCACCTGGGAAGCAATATAATGCAGACATTGATTTAAATAAATTTTAAAACTTAAGAATGATTTATTTGTATCAATATATGCTCAAATGTAGCAGTTTAATATATTCAAATAATTAGCTAATTCAGTTATCATTCAGTCAAACAGACTAATTATTGCTAGACACAAACTTACTCATAAGTAAACTTTCAAACATGTATTGTATAAAATTGAAATTCATCAATGAATTCTATGACACTGAATTTTCCCAGAGTTCCCATATGAATTTATAAATCCTAAACTGATGGGTAAGAGTGTTATACCATGTTTGTGACAATTAGCAATATAAAACAGAGAATAGATGTTATAGGCTTGATTAAAGAGCTTAGCCATAAAGGTTATGGAAACAAGAAGTGTGTGACTGCTTTATAGTATACACATGTCTGATGATTCTCAGCAGGCTTTATGCCTTGGTAAAACACCATTTAAAAGTATTTCAGCAGAATAACAGAAGAGTGAGTGGAATCATAATCTATATTTTAAGAATAAAATAGCTACCCCATTTCATTATATTGTTTTACTGTGGTGCTTATCATAGAAAAAAATTTGAATTTTCACTGGTTTCATGTCCATTCTTCCCTGAAACAAAGATTCTGTATTACTTAATGGATTTTTATTACAGTGGGCACACAAGCAAAGAATAATCTAGAATGGTATCAACTCTGGTCACATATAAAGTCCTTAGTAAATGGTAGCCATGAGTAATATCACTAGATAATGCAGTTTTCTTTAGCATAAGTTATCACAGGGAAGGGCAGCTTAGGAACAGCAAGAAAGGATAAAAATTAAGAACTAGAAAAATGTGTGTGTGCTGCTCTGAGATACAGAGTACAGGAAAGAGCTGAATTTATTTTCCAATATCTCAGCTATTCCTGACAAAACCATCTAACATGAAAAGGAGAAATAGAGGGAGGAAAGTATGATTCATTGTATTATTCTCTTCACCCAGGAACAGTCAAAGCGAATATAGCGAATTTAGTCTCATAAGTTTGAATAGTGTACTGGTAGACTTTCTTTCCCTCTGTGTGATAAATATTCCCTGCATGTACTATAATTTGAATAATTCCATTAGAAAAAACATTGAAGATAGACCATATAAATTACATACTATTATTATTCCTGTATTTATGCTAATAGTGTTGTTGTTTATTGTGGGTTTTTTTTCTTTTTTGGCCCTTGACTATATTCATAGATGATTTCTTTCTTTTTGACAAGAGGCCAAGGACAATTCGATGCCACCATTTCTTTTGGATCAGTTACCATTAGTGACCTATAAATATAGTGAAATAAGTTACTATTACCCTGAGGCAGGAAAGATTTTTATGACTCAGACTCTTTCTTTCTGCCCTTCGTCCTATCTCACCTGAGTGGAACGGAATGCCTCAGTACATTTTGTGACAACTTATATAGCTTGATAGGTTAGTTTGCTCACTGAGTACTACAGTTGCAATAATTCATACTTCATATTGTCCTACAAACGTCCTGGCCCTGGGCTCTACTACACATAACACTTTTTCACATGAACTTCCAAGGCCAAATCTATCTTCAGGTATTCAAAAGCAATCTCGACCAAAAATGATTAAACAAATATACATTTGGGATAAGAGGGTACCCAGGAGGCTACCTTTTCAAAGAAAAACATTGTCTTAACTGTGATTACAGTCAAGTTGCAAGTTGTTACCCAGTCAGTGCCAGCTGTCACATTGAAAAGATTTTATTTTGGTCCTGGATCATTTCCATTCAAATAAATAAATCAGCAAACACATTTTGGTGATTCCATTTTTTTTTTTTTTGAAGTTAGCATGCCATAACAGTACCAAGGTTGCTTAGCAACAATAGAATAGTGAGATAGCAGGACTGAAAAACCCAATAGAATAAGCAGTTATATTTACAGTCTTAACAGTGAGAAGAATGGTGCTGGTTTGGTCAGCCTATAGACCTATGAAATTTATAGCATTCATTGTTAAAATTGTGGACAAGTTTTACAACAATATCCTTAGTCATCATGTCCAGTTGTATTATAGCTGAGGAATACCATCTGCTGACTTCCTCCATAGTCATTCATTATATTACCTATCAGGTTTTTTAAAGATTTCAATGAGCAGTTTAATATTAGATAGTACATAAAAAAGATTCAAGTAGATTTCCCATATCCTTTTCAAACAGTTACCATTTTATGACCATTTGCAGAATTTGGTTTGTATTTTTTTGTTTTTGTTGTTTGTTTCCTTCTCAGTCGATTTAAGTGGAAAACAATGCATATCTTTTAACAGATACGGTTGAAGTTTGTGTTTATGTAAAATCAAAAAATAAAATATCCCAGCTCAGTTGAAGTAACAACTGTTAAATTAAGTATTAAAATAATGTAATAGATAATATTTTTAATTATTTTTTCATCAGAAAATGATCCCTTATTACATTAAGGAATACACATTTGGGGCTTTATAAGAACAGAATCTAAATGTTCTATGTAGGTTTGGATTGTGGGTAGCTAATAAGTTCACTCATTCATTCATTAAATAATTATTGTATGCTGTTATATACTGAACTGGATACTAGGGGAAAAAAAATTAGACCTTTGCTATCCAGAAACTCACAATATATTTAGAGTTCTAATTTTAATATATTAAAGGGATGCTAACTGAGGTCCGTCTAGTCAAGGCTATGGTTTTTCCAGTAGTCATGTATGGATGTGAGAGTTGGACTGTNCATCAATTTCTTAATACCTGTCCTGGTATAAAATGGCAACCCACTTCAGTATTCTTGCTTGGAAATCTCACGGAGAGAGGAGCCTGGCAGACTACAGTTAATAGAGTGGCCAGGAGTCAAACAGTTCTGAGAACTAAATGTGATGATTGCAAATATAATATAGCACATCTTGCACTGTGTACATCATTATCACTTTGTATTGAACTCTGGTACTTGTTATTCCACTAGCATGACTTACAATCACTTCCCTCCAAGACCTTTTTGCAATCCTAAATTAAATTCAAAATTTCACTGTTTTTAGTGAGGATTTCATTCAGTATAATCTACCCTCATGAAACTCTTGTGTACATTCTTTACAAGTATAGATGGTCATTTCAAAGAAACAAAATAGTGAATAAATCTGTCATTTTGACAGTTTGGTGAAGCAGATCTGATTCAGTGGTTTAAATGTTCAATAAGTTACAGTCATTGATGCAGAGAACGTGATACCAAAACAATGGGAACTTGGAAGGCACATTGAGGTAGGGAGCACACCTGAGGAGAGCCCCGCCTGCAGGTANCGAGATGTGTATAAGAGACAGATTCAGTGGTTTAAATGTTCAATAAGTTGCAGTCATTGATGCATAGAACGTGATACCCAAACAATGGGAACTTGGAAGGCACATTGAGGTAGGGAACACACCTGAAGAGAGCCCCACTTGCAGGTAATACAGTCGGGTGGGTAATACATAGTGTCAGTTGCAGATTCTGTCCAGGCAAGAGATTCCTTTCAGCAAGTANAATCTGTCATTTTGACAGTTTGGTGAAGCAGATCTGATTCAGTGGTTTAAATGTTCAATAAGTTACAGTCATTGATGCAGAGAACGTGATACCAAAACAATGGGAACTTGGAAGGCACATTGAGGTAGGGAGCACACCTGAGGAGAGCCCCGCCTGCAGGTAATACAGTCGGGTGGGTGGGTAATACATAGTGTCAGTTGCAGATTCTGTCCAGGCAAGAGATTCCTTTCAGCAAGTACCCAGGAAAGGGAGGTGGAGATCTCCAGAAGCTAGGTAAGCAGCCAAGACTGAGAGCATGAATAAAAGAGGGCAAGGGACTGAAGTTGTAGGGTAACACTTTGGGGGAAATGGATGAAGACTTAACAGGAAGAAAGGAAGGTCCTGAGCTCAGAATGCTGTTCACTGAGAAGATGCCTAAGAAAATGGATCTAAGCTGTGAAAATATGGTTGGAAAAATAGAATCTTTGGGATTTAAACTTTCATGTGACTATCTGCCAATTTTGTCAACACTCCAGTATTTAAAGTCCCATCTCTAGTCATACTCTTTCCATAAAAATGTCTCTACTACATTTTTATACTTTTTGGTTGCTGGTCTCTCAAGTGCTTTTCTTATTAAATATATTTTTATTTTCTCTTACTTATACATTTTCCCATGATAAGATGCATTTTCCAACCAAAATGCCAGCTGTTTAAAGTCAGGGTCCCTGTCTTTGGTATTTCCAGTATAATACACATTCTGATGTTTAGAGTAGCATTAGACTCATACAGTAAAGATTCCATGAAAAATTTTAAAATTACATAAATATGGTAATATTTGACATTTATCATTGAAAAACTAATTATTAGTGTTTTCTAAAATTGTTAGGTTAGAGATCATATTATGTATTTCTTTAATGCTAATCTATTTCCTACTTATTGATGCCATGTGCCTCTGTCCCAATCAAGCTGGTGTCTTCCTATCAGGAGTTTCTTTGGTATTCTTTACAGTGACATACAGTGATGGGTACATATATAGCACTCTAAAAATATTTGTTTGATTTTTTAAAAAATTTATTTTATTATTTATTTATTATTATTATTATTTCAACTTTACAATATTGTATTGGTTTTGCCACACATCAACATGAATTTGCCACGGGTGTACATGTGTTCGCAATCCTGAACCCCCCTCCCACCTCCCTCCCACACCATCCCTCCGGGTCATCCCAGGGCACCAGCCCCAAGCATCCTGCACCCTGCATCGAACCTAGACTGGTGACTCGTTTCTTATATAATATTATATGTGTTTCAATTTATTTTTTAAAATGTGTTTTAAGTGTCTTGAAAGAGCTACCATTTGGGGAGCCATTTCACCTGCACACACTATCCAGCTTGGAAAGTTAGATTTAGTTATTTGAGTTTCTTGCTTGAGTATTTTACATGATCCAATAAAGTTCTGAAGCAGGATCACTGGGCACTGAAGCTATATTCTGAGTGACTTAGCTCTACCAAGCTGAACATATGAAAAATCAAATAGAAAAGATTCCTCTAAGATAGAAGGGCTGTCTGAAAGCTACTGACATGGCAGAGTAAAGAAAGGCA
The DNA here is from genome assembly GCA_006410875.1 of Neotragus pygmaeus. Taxonomy (NCBI): domain Eukaryota; kingdom Metazoa; phylum Chordata; class Mammalia; order Artiodactyla; family Bovidae; genus Neotragus; species Neotragus pygmaeus. The sequence goes on along the minus strand of SJYV01031731.1, from coordinate 151,055 downwards.
ACTGTAAGCAATTGAGCAGAATAAAACCATGAAGTATGCCACTATCTGTTTCTGGGTGACAATGTGATTTATTTCTTGGAAGTGACAGAAACAGGTAGATCATGGGGCCCTCCAAACAACTATACCATGAAGTCAAAAAGTCAAAAAGAATCCTAAACAATAGAAGAGCAGACCACACATGGGGTATTTTCACTTCACTCCTGTATCACGAAAGCTCTTTGCCATCAACAGTCATTTTGTAAATTTGATAGCAAAGATCAGAAATATGAACTGGGAAGTTCCTGATGCTTTATTCTACAAGAAGGAGTTTAGGAAGAAATCATGGATTCCCAGGTGGCTCAGTTCAGTTCAGTCACTCAGTCGTGTCCGATTCTTTGTGACCTCATGGACTGCAGCATGCCAGGCCTCCCTGTCCATCACCAACTCCTGGAGTCTATTCAAACACATGTCCATTGAGTCAGTGAGACATCCAACCATCTCATCTTCTGTCATGCCCTTCTCCTCCTGCCTTCAATCTTTCCCAACATCAGGGTCTTTTCAAATGAGTCAGTTCTTCGCTTTAGGTGGCCACAGTATTGGAGTTTCTGAGCATCGTTCCTTCCAGATGGCTCGGTGATAAAGAATTTGCCTGCCAGTGCTGGAGATGTGGGTTTGATCTCTGCCTCAGGAAGATCACCTAAAGAAGAAAATGGCAACCTACTCCAGTATTCTTGCCTGCATAATCCCATGGAGAGAGGAGCCTGGCGGGCTACAGTCATGAGGTCACAAAGAGTCAGGACACGGCTGAGTGAGCATGCACAGGAAGAAATCAGCTGGCTCTATAAATGAATCTGAGTATTCATGTTTCTTAGTTTGAATCCTGTATCTAAGTAAATGAAAATGGTGTCTATTCCCTCATAAGTTTAATTTTTTTTATTAAACTCTTATTTTTAAATAGTCACTGATTAACATGCAGCAGTTAGAAATAATGAAAAGATCTCCTTACTCTTTACCCAGTTTCCTCCAGTGATATCATCTTGCAGAGCTGTAGTATAGTATCACAGTCAGGATACTGACATTGATAAAGTCACGACAGAGAACACTTCTGTCACCGTAGGAGTCCTTTAGTTGTCTTCTTATAGTCAGATCCATTTCCCTTCTTCTCCTCCCCTCACCTTAACCCCTGATAACCACTACTCTGTTTTCTATTTTCATAATTTTAACATTTCATCAATGTTATATAATTATAAGAATGGAGTATATATGTAATTTTCACTCAGCATAATCATCTAGAGATTCATTTAGAGGTGGTTGCATTTATAAATTATTTTATGATATCAGTGTGCCATAATTTATTTAAACATTCACTTATTGAAATGCATCTGGGTTGCTTCAGGTTTTGAACCATTATGAACACACTATAAACATTCATGCACAGTTTTGTGTCTTCACTTTAAGCCTCATTTCTCTGGGATAAATCCTCAGGAGTGAAATTGCTTGGTCAGATGGCAGTTGAATGTTTAGTTTTATTAAGAAACTACCAAAAGATTTTCCAGAGTGGCTGTACCATTTTACATTTTCAGTAGAAAAGTATTTGTAATGTACATCCTCCACATTTTTATCAGTGTTTAGAGTTATCTTTATTTTTTTACTTCTGCCATTCTGACTGGTGTATAGTGATGTTTTAGGAAAAGATTTTGAACATTTTTTCATATGTTTATTTGCACTTGTGTATCTATTTTCTTTGGTGAACTGTCTGTATCTTTGTGTCTATTCTCTAACTGGATTATTGTTTTCTTTTTTAACCCTGAGTTTTGAGAGTTCTTTATCTAGAAAGATGCTAGTTGTAATTTGATGTTTTCTCTCACTGTAGCTCATATCTTTATCCTCTTAACACAGTCTTTCACAGAGTAAAACCAATTTATTTTGGTGAAGTATAGTCTATCAAATCTCCTTTTATGGGTTGTAGTTTTGACATAAAGTTTAAGAACTTTTTGCCTCACCATAGTTCTTGAAGATAATATGTTTTTCTGTACGATTTTTGCTTGTTTGTTTTGTCTATGACTGTCCAAAGGCCCAATTGCTCTAGTAGCCTTATTTATAAGACTCCATTGAATTTTATATGAACTTTGTCCAAAATCACTTGGGCCTGTTTCTATGGGTAGATTCATGGGTTGTGGGTCTGATATCCATTGATCCATGTGTCTTATCTATCAACAAATTTCTTTTCTTTCATTTTATTAGAAGTTTGTCAATTTTATTTGCATTTTTGAAAAATCAGCACTTTGTCACAGTGATTTTTCTCTACTATTCTGTTTTTCATTTCATTCATTTCTATTCTATATTATTTCCTTCCTTTCACTTGTTTGGGGTTATTTTTCTCTTGTTTTTCTAAATTCTTGAAGCTGAAGGTGAAATTACTCATTCCAGACTTTATTTTTTCTAATGAGTATGTTTCATGCTGTGAATTTCCTCTTGAATATGTAGTGTTAATCACTCAGTCATGTCTGACTCTGTGACCCCATGGACTGTAGCCTGCCAGCCTCCACTGTCCATGGGAATTTCCAGGCAAGAATACTGGACTGGGTTGCCATTACCTACTCCGGGATCTTCCAACCCAGGGATTGAACCTGGGTTTCCTGAGTTGCAGGCAGATTCTTTACTGCCTGAGCCACCAGGGGAGAATTTGCTCTTAATTGTATTACACAAATTATGATATGTTGTATTTTTATTTTAATTCAGTTTAGTGTATAGGTCTCTGTTTGCTGCTGTTGCTGCTAAGTTGCTTCAGTCATGTCCGACTCTGTGTGACCCCATAGACAGCGGTCCACCAGGCTCCTCCATCCCTGGGATTCTCCGGGCAAGAACACCGGAGTGGGCTGCCACTTCCTTCTCCAATGCATACATGCATGGAAGGTCGCTTCAGTCGTGTCTGACTCTGTGGGACCCCATAGACGGCAGCCCACCAGGCTCCTCTGTCCACAGGATTCCCTAGGCAAGAACACTGGAGTGGGTTGCCGTTTCCTTCTCCAAGGTCTAGGTTTCAGTTCAGTTTAGTTCAGTTCAGTCGCTCAGTCATGTCTAACTCTCTGTGACCCAGTGAATCGCACCACTCCAGGCCTCCCTGTCCATCACCATCTCCTGGAGTTCATTCAAACTCACCTCTGAGTCGGTGATGTTTAGATTATTATTATTTTTTGGCATGTGGATGTCTACTTGTTCCTGCATCATTTGTTTCAAAAAAATATGCTCAACTGTATTGCCTTTGCTCATTTGTTGAAGATTAATTGACTATATTTCTGTGGGTCTATTTCTGTCTGTTCTATTCCTTTGATCTCTTTGTCTAGTCTTTCACCAGTACCACACTGTCACCAATACTATACTGTACATTTATAGCAAATCTTGCTAGTCTGTTTTCATTGTTTGTTTTTTTTAATTCTTTAACATTGTGTTGGCTGTTTTAGATGTTTTCCTTCTTAATACTTTAGAATTAGTCAAAATCTATAAAGTTGCTAAACCTTCTTTTTTAGATTACTTTTTTCCTAAACATCATTCTGCTATCTTATTACATTCTGGTGGATGTAGAAGTCCAGGCTCATCACTAGGATTTTAATACCTGCAGCTTGGCCTCCTCCTTATTGCTATTTGTGGGTAAGAGTTTTGCTCCCCAGGTGGTCTCACTGGCATCATTACGGTAGGAGGCATTGTTATTGGTGGGTGTTGCTGAACATCCTGCCTTTCAACCTAGCCTTCATTCTGGCAAGAATGCTGAGGTGCCTTATTATAGCTTCAGATTTTGCAGTCTAATTTCTTCATTCAGCCTTGGCTTTGGGCAGAGTGAGGTCACAACTTTCCCTGTGATATTTGCTGGGGGTAGTGGAGTTATTATCTAAACATTTTCTGCTTTTGTAGATTGATCCTTTGAATAAGGCTTTTTTTGGTGATATTTTTTGCTTATGATTGTAGGTGCGTTCAGGTTTCTGGGTTCTTCAGTTGTAAATCTGGGTTACACGAGGCCAAAAGAAACCCAGAGCTCTCACCACTGTGTTGTTCCTGAGTCCTGAGGTTTCTAGCTATCCTTTTCTTCTCTCACTCTTTAATATTCTTCTTTGTTTTATACATCATTTCCAGAGTTTTTAGTCCTACTTAAAGTGAAGAATAAGGAAGTGTATATCTATTCTATTATCTCCTGTGTTTAAAACCCTACCTGTTCATTGGTTGAGAGACAAAGATGACCTAGATTAGGAAGACTTTGTATGTCAAGAACTTTCATCTAAATTAATAGTCAATATAATTTCATTGTAGAATTGGAAAAGGAGAACTGATATGATTGAATAGTATTTTATAAATTTTTTTGCTTGATTACAGTATATAGTGAATGCTTAGTTACTCAGTCAGGTCCAACTCTTTGCAACTCCATGGACTGTAAGCCACCAAAGCTCCTCTGTTCATGGGATTCTCCAGGCAAGAATACTGGAGTAAGCAGCCATTCCCTTCTCCAGGGGGTCTATAGGATTACTTATAAGGAGACCTACTGGGAGCTAGGAGGTCAGTGATGGAGCTGTCATAGTAACTAGCTTATAAGACCTTAGATTTAGGTAGCAAATGTAGTAAAAATAGAAGAGTGAATTAAAGTTATATTTTGTCATTAAAGGCATCAACAAACATGTATTGTGCACCTGTTATAAGTAAGGTAATGGCAGAGATAATGGACATAAAAAGATGGAGAAGACACAGGTCTTTTCTTCAAAGAGTTTCAGACTAGCAGATAAAATACGTACGTAAGAATAATGGACAACCTGATGATAGGTCAGTAGACTGAATTGTGAGGTGACAGGAAAAGTGATGCCATGGTAAAATGAAAATCTTGTGGAAAGAGTAGCTTTTAAAAGGGAAATCAGGTTTGGCGGGTGTTGGGTTTGATGTCATGTGAAATATCAAAATGGAGGTATTCTAAAAGCAGCTCCTTGATAGAAGACTGAAATTTAAATTAGAAGTAATTATTAGAATTAAAGTATAGTTTTAATAGAAGATTTTTTTTTCCTCAAAGGCCATTTTGTAGAAGCTCTTGATCTTAGAATTTTAAAATTGAATAGATAAACACCCTGATTTATTGAACTTTGAACAGAAATCATCAAGGGGTAGAAAGAACATGGACTTTGAAATCAAAATCAACTGATTTTAGACCCCAGCTATGTCACTTACTAAAATTTCATCTTAGAGCCTAAATTTCATCTTTCAAATAAGATCCTAATACTAATTAATGATACTATGCAGTTTATATAATAATGTATTAACATGCCTAACACATAGAAAAAAAACTTATAAATACTAGTTCTCTCTCCATTATTCACCTTAGGTTCATAATGGAAATAAGTGCCTGACTCAAAATTTGTTATATAGTTTTTTTTTTTTTTAGAACTTACCTGGTGGCTCAGATGGTAGAGTGTCTGCCTACAATGTGGGAGATCCTGGTTCAATCCCTGGGTTGGGAAGATCCTCTGGAGAAGGAAATGGCAACCCACTGCAGTACTCTTGCCTGGAATATCCCATGGACAGAGGAGCGTGGTAGCCTACAGTCCCTGGGGTCACAAAGAGTTGGACACGACTGAGCAACTTCACTTCATTTCACTTGTTTGTTTTCTTTGATGCAGTTCCTATTTGTGTGTGTGTGTGTGGGGGGGAGGTGGTCCATTAATCATACAAAGGTTAAAAAAAATTACTGTCCTAGTCCTATGAATGCTCATTATGTAACAATTCCAAACTATATAATTGTATCAGATATTTCTTGCCAGTTATGTTCAAAAATTTTATCATTAGTCCATGACAGAGCAAAAATTTTATTAAGATTATTATTAAGATGTTGGTTGGTAATTCAAAGTGTTAAGTACAAACGAGAGCAGAGAAATGGACTGGTAGCTTGAGGAGGAGGTGGGGTCAAGGAAGGCTTTTATGAAATGGAGAGTATTTGTATTGTCTTTTTTCTTTCTTTCTACTTTGTCATCTCTCATCCTGTCTTCAGTGCAGTAATTTAGGTTACTGTCCCACGTAGAAACTGTGCTCACCAGATACTCGCCTTCTCTTCTATATTTGCCAGTTTTCTTTGCCATGTAATTGGATTTTGGTTAATGTGTATGGAAGTTTTGTAAACATTTTCCAGGCCAGATTTTTAAAAATAAACCATGCTGTCCTTCTTCTTCTGTGACAAACTTAAAAGCCATTTGTTTAAAGTGGCATTATGCAAGATGAACAAGGGCTGCGAACTGGAAGGGAGTTCAGTGATTGACCTCAGGACATCGCCTGTTTGGCAAGGAAGACTTTATTGAGCTTAACTGCTGATATTTGAGGGTTTGTTTGTTATCACAGAATATTATAACCTTCTGTCATTAATGTTAGTACATATCCTCACAAATCCACCAGTACAGCTCTTTTCAAAATCACTTCTTGTCTGTCCTTGTCTTTCTTGATTTCTCAGTATTCAGCACAGCTATCCCTACCCTTTTTCTTGAACCATTTCCTCTTGACTCTGATGACATCATCCTTCTCCAGTGTTTCTCCTATTTCACTGCTATTCCTTCTCAGCTTGCTTTTCTCTGTCTTTGTGTATGTGTGTGTGTGATAGACTTGGGGGTGTTGGAATATCCCTAGTCTGGTATGGCCATCTTTTTACATGTAATCTTTACTTAAATGTCTAAGAGACATCTTGAAGTTAATACTGACAAAGGACATCTCTGATTTCTATTTCCAACACATTATTTTTTCTTCTTAGTTTTCTCCATGCCAGGCAATGACTCACAGCCCATCTATTTACCCAAGCAAAAAACTTAGATATGATTCATTGATTTCTTTACTTTCCCACATCCTCTTCCTGTCCATGTGCAGGTCTCCATGAATTTCCATGCTTCTGACCACGTCTACTGCTATTACTCTATTATAGAAACTATCATTTCTACCTGTTTCTGTTGCTTGTCTATAATCCATTTTCCATTCTCTTGCCAGATATTCTTTTTTAAGTATAAATCAAATCAAGCCAATCTCCTGCTTTTGATTATACAATTACGTCCCACTGGATTCAAAATCTGATTTCCTTATGATCCTCAAGTCTCTGACCATTTTTATCCTACTTACCTCTCTAACCTTATCTCCTGTTTAATCTCTTTACATTCTGAACTCCAACCAGACAGACTCTGTTTTTCTCAAATACACTAACTACAGTTTCCTCTACTTGAATTTGTTTCATTCACTATCTTCTTGTATCATGCTGCTTGTGAGTACTCATATCACCTTCTCAGAAACTGATATCACCTTCTCAGAAACTGCTCCTAGACCCTTCCATTCTCTCTCTCCCTCTTATTATTTTATATAGTCTGCATAAGACTTATAACTATGTGAAATTCTCTTGTCCATTTAGTTATCAATACTTTTGTATTATCTATTTCATTATCCTTATACTCCAAGAACATACAAGCTACTTTGGGGGTCAGAAGTTTTTTCACTGATATATTCCAGTCCTCGGAATAATGCTAACTGCAGATAAACTGCTCAATAAATTGATGAACTGATGAATAAATTAGTGAAAGTTTGAATGAATGAATGAATGTCATTGTTCTTTGCAGAAAGGGGTTAGCATATTAGCTTTTATGGTTCTGTGGGTTATATTTGGAGACTTCAGTTTTTTGAAATGTCTTGAAAGTAATTGTTTCTCATTGATACATGGATATTAATTGTTGTGGCAGGAACACTCTATCAGGTTCCGAATAGCCTGCTATCCTATGGACAAAAATAAGTACTTTGCTTCTTTATGCTTTCTTTAATTTTAGAACTGTGATATCACAAGTTTTCTGATATTAAAATCTCAGAAAATCTTTTCTCTTAGCTCTTTACCCAGTAGGAACTATCTATCAATGCACCCCAAAGGCTGATGCTCTGTAAGAACAATAAGAACTTAGTGTTCTCTTCAGGAGACCAATTCCTGAAATAGGCATAAAAGAGTGTTAAATCATCCTAAAGTAGCATGGTTTACCTAGGAATATGTGCGCCCACAGTTACTGAAGCTTCTTTTAAAGGCTTCTCTATCTAAGTGATTTTTATTCAATGTTTACATACACTAAAAAGAAAACCAAATGAAAACAAAGCAACTGTGCTTGGAAAGTAAAAACAAGAGATCTGAACTGTTTTCCCTTTTTCAAAAAAAAAAAAAAAAAAAGGTCTTTATCATTTTGCCATTTCTTTACAGGGAAATTTTTTGCTTTGAAAATGAAATAGTAAGAGATGAAAAAGCTTAATAAAAGTTGGAAAAAGGAAGGAAAACATTTTCTGGGATGAGGGACTTTATTGCTTTAATGCATAACAATTTTTGTAAGAGTTTATGTATTCTACTTCTCTGGATGGAGAGTGCAACACTGTGACTCACATTTTTTCTCTAACAAAATCTCTGTCACTAACAAATGGCTTTGTTTGTTTGTTTGATGACCTTTTCTAAGATCCTTTGATAATAAGGTTGTGAATTAAGACATCACCAGACACTGGGACACAGATGGGCTTCAGCTGATACTTTAGAAAAATAATATCTTCATCCTCCAGCGATTTCCCCATAAATCCAGCCACCTTACCATTTCAGTGAAAAAGCTACTTTTAAAAACTACTGTTTTGCCATGATTAAAAATTCCCTACCATTTCTTTCCTTTGAGTAATTGTATAAATAGAAAGCATAAAGTAGAAGTAACTGAAATCTCATAAAAAGGGCAGTACTTTTCCTACATCAAACATGCTGACTTTTTTGAGGGTCATGGTAAGTTTCTGGATGGTTTCTTTATGCTATACTGTTATAGGTCTGAAATGAATGAGTGCCTGCAGGAAATTAAGTTTCTGTGTTTATTCAATCTCTGGGATTTGAGCAATGGGTTTCATTTTAGTTAGAAGGAAACTATACTACCAAAAATAAGGTTCTCCCTCTCATTTTTCTCCCAGAGGTATTTCAGGTGATAAAACATGAGTAATAAACCAGGAAATAAAATACAACTACCTCAATTGCTCAAGGCTGTAAAGAAATTAGAGGAATCTCAGAAGACTGGTCAGGGGGACTGAAAACAAATGTTTGAATCCTGTCCACTCCCAATTTTGTCTGTGTATTATGCTTTTGAACTGTGCTATTGGAGAAGACTCTTGAGAGTCCCTTGGACTGCAAGGAGAGCCAACCAGTCCATTCTGAAGGTGATCAGCCCTGGGATTTCTTTGGAAGAAATGATGCTAACGCTGAAACTCCACTACTTTGGCCACCTCATGTGAAGAGTTGACTCACTGGGAAAGACTCTGATGCTGGGAGGGATTGGGGGCAGGAGGAGAAGGGGACGACAGAGGATGAGATGGCTGGATGGCATCACTTGATGGACGTGAGTTTGAGTGAACTCCAGGAGATGGTTATGGACAGGGAGGCCTGGCATGCTGTGATTCATGGGGTCACAAAAAGTCAGACACGACTGAGCGACTGAACTGAACTGAACTGATGGATATGTGTTTGTGTTTGTGTGTGCCAATCAGGGAAGCAATATGAATAACCTGTATCAGATACATAAATATGGTTTCCCAAAATGGCAGAATAAAGAATTATCTTTATGATTGCACTTAAAAGTCCTAGGTAAGACCCTCCTAATGCCCTTTTCCAAATTTCCTCCACCTGCTTACATCCTGAGTTCTGACACATTTTTCACATGTGGCAAGGCTTTTAATTTTGCCCTTAAATTTCAAGATTAAAATGTAGAATTATATTGACTTAGGTTCAGGAAAGGGGATAAAATAGTCAATATTCAAAGACCGCTAAAAGATAATGGATTTCACATATGTTTAATGATGATTTTATAACAGACATGTTTTCATTCATTATCTCCCTTAAGATGTAAAATGATTGTAAATTAGATATTTTTATTTTGTTTTGTTCTGTTGATATTATGATGATAGGTAACTTTTCTAAGATCATAGAGAGTCAGAACTAGTAAAATGCAATCAAAGCTGGGTCTATCTGACTACAGTTGCCTGAACATTGGACTTATTGTATTGTTAAGCATGGTTAGAATATGTGGACTAGCTACTGGAGGGGAAAGAAAGGAGACTGCTGAATTAAAAGTAAACTTTGTATGTTTCACAATTTTAAATAAATTTTATAGTCAGTGAAGTTCTAGGCAATGTGGGGGTATTTTAAAATCTCAAAAACTGTGGGTATGTGTCTTATTGAGAGAGAAAGTTTATAAATTGTAATTCAACCCTCAGAATTATTGCAAAATTTTACACAAGTTGTTTTCAAACATATTTGAGTTTTTATTTCAATAAGGATTTTTGTTGTTGTTCAGTCACTCAATGGAGCCTGACATTTTATAACTCCATGTACTGTAGCAGGACAGACTTCCCTGTCCTTCACCATCTCCCGGAGTTTGCCTTAACTCATGTCCATATACACTGTATACCATCCGACTGTATCATACTCTGTTGCCCCTTCTTCTCTTGCCCTCAATCTTTAGTAGCATCAGGGTCTTTTCCAATGAGTTGGATCTTTGTACCAGGTGACCAAAATGTTGGAGCTTCAGCTTTAACATTAGTCATTCCAGTGAATTTTCAGGGTTGATTTTCTTTAGAATTGACTGATTTGATCTTGCAATGCAAGGGGCTCTCAACAGTCTTCTCCAACATCACAGTTCGAAAGTATCAATTCTTCAATGCTCAGCCTTCTTTATGGTCCAGCTCTCACAACTATACGTGACTACTGCAAAAACCATAACTTTGATTATAAGAACTTTTGTTAGCAAAGTAATGTCTCTCCTTTTTAATATGCTGTCTAGGTTTGGCATAGCCTTTCTTCCAAGGAGCAAGTGTTTTGTAATTTCATGACTGGAGTCACCTTTGGAGCCCAAGAAAATAAAATCTGTCACTGTTCCCATTCTTTCCCCATCAATTTGTCATGAACTGATAGGACTGGATGCCATGATCTTAGTTTTTTGAATGTTGAGTTTTAAGCCAGCTTTCTCACTCTCCTCTCTCACTTTCATCAAGAGGCTCCTCGGTTCCTCTTCACTTTCTGGCTGAAGGATGGTATTATCTACATATCTGAAGTTATGGATACTTCTACCAACAGTCTTAATTCCAGCTTGTGATTTATCCAGCCTGGCATTTAACATGATGACCTCTGCATATAAGTTAAATAAGCAGGATGACAGTGTACAGTCTTGACGTATTCCTTTCCCAATTTGGAACCAATCCATTGCTCCATGTCCAGTTCTAACTGTTGCTTCTTGACCCGCACACATTTTCAGGAGTCAGGTAAGGTGGCCTGGTATTCTCATCCCTTTTAGAATTTTTCACAGTTTGTTGTGATCCACACAGTCAAAGGTTTAGCATAGTCAGTGAAGCAGAAATAGATGTTTTTCTGGAACTCTCTTACTTTTTCTGTGATCCATGTTGGCAGTTTGATCTCTGGTTCCTCTGCCTTTTCTAAATCCAGCTTAAATGTCTGGACGCTCTTGGTTCATGTACTGGTGAAGCCTAGCTTGTAGAATTTTGAATGTTACTTTGCTAACGTGAGAAATGAATGCAAGTGTGTTAGTTTGATCATTCTTTAGCGTTGCCTTTCTTTGGGATTGGAATGAAAACTGACCTTTTCCAGTCCTATGTCCACTGCTGAGTTTTTCAATTTTGCTGGCATATTAAGTACAGCACTTTCATGGCATCATCTTTTAGGGTTTGAAATAACTTAGCTGGAATTCCATTACCTCCACTAGCTTTGTTCATAGTAATGCCTCCTAAGGCCCACTTGATCTCGCACTCCAGGATGTCTGGTTCTCAGTGAGTCATTCTACCATTGTGGTTATCTGACTCATTAAGATTTGTGTGTGTGTGTAGTTCTTCTGTGTTTTCTTGCCTCCTCTTCTTAAAATCTTCAGCTTCTGTTAGGTCCATATCGTTTCTGTCCTTATTTGTGTCCATCTTTGCATGAAATGTTCTATTGTTATCTCTTATTTTCTTGAAGAGATTTCTAGTCTAACCCACTCTATTCTTTTCCTCTATTTCTTTATATTGATCACTTAGGAAGGCTTTCTTATCTCTCTATGCTATTCTTTGGAACTTTGCATTCAGATGGATATATTTTTCCTTTTTTCCTTTGCCTTTAGCTTTTCTCTTTTTCTCAGCTATCATTAAGGCCTCCTCAGACCAACATTTTGCCTTTTTGCATTTCATTTTCTTGGGGATGGTTTTGATCACCATCTTCTGTACAAATGTTACAAACTTCTGTCCATAGTTATACAGCTACTCTGTCTATTAGATCTAATCTCTTGAATCTATTTGTCACTTCCACTGTATAATCATAAAAGATTTGATTTAGGTCATACCTGGGTGGTCTAGTGGTTTTCCCTACTTTCTTCAATTTAAGTCTGAATTTTGAAATAAGGAATTTGTGACCTTAGCCACAGTCAGCTCCTGGTGTTGGTTGTTCTGACTGTATAGAGCTTCCCCATCTTTGGCTACAAATAATATAATCAGTCTGATTTTAGTATTGACCATCTGGCTATGTCCATGTGTAGAGTAATCTCTTATGTTGTTGGAATAGGGTGTTTGATATGACCTGTATGTTCTCTTGGCAAAACTCTGTTAACCTTTGCCTGGCTTCCATCCCCTATGATGACAAGGATGTCCTTTCTTTGATATTAGTTCTAGAAGACCTTGTAGGTCTTTATAGAATCATTCAACTTCAGCTTTTGTGGTATTAATGGTTGGGGAAGAGACTTGGGTTACTGTTGTATTGAATGGTTTGCCTTGGAAATGAACAGAGATCATTCTGTTGTCTTTGATATTGCACCCAAGTATTGCATTTTGGACTCTTCTGTTGACTATGAGGACTACTCCATTTCTTCTAAGGGATTCTTGCCCACAGTAGTNTTGGAAATGAACAGAGATCATTCTGTTGTCTTTGATATTGCACCCAAGTATTGCATTTTGGACTCTTCTGTTGACTATGAGGACTACTCCATTTCTTCTAAGGGATTCTTGCCCACAGTAGTAGATGTAATAGTCATCTGAATTAAACTCACCCATTCTGGTCCATTTTAATTCACTGATTCCTAAAATGTCAATGTTCCCTCTTGCCATCTCCTATTTGACCACTTCCAACTACCTTTGATTCATGGACATAACATTCCAGGCTCCTAAGTAATATTTTTCTTTACTGCATGGGACCTCACTTCCATCACCAGTCACATCCACAACTGGGCATTGTTTTCACTTTGGCCCAGCCTCTTCATTCTTTCTTGAGGTATTTTGCCACTCTTCTCCAATAATATATTGGGCATGACTACTGGAAAGACCGTAGCTTTGACTATCCAGGTCTTTGTTAGCAAAGTGATGTCTCTGCTTTTTAGTCTCTGTTTAGGTTTGTCATAGCTTTTCTTCCAAGCAGCAAGCATCTTTAAATTTCATGGCTGCAGCCACTGTCTTCAGTGATTTGGGAGCCCAAGAAAATTAAGTCTGTTACTGTTTCCATTTTTTACCCATCTATTTCCCATGACGTGATGGTACCAGATGCCATGATCTTCATTGTTTTAATGTTGAGTTTTAATCCAGCTTTACAACGCTCTCCTCTTTCACCTTCATCAAGAGGCTCTTTCATTCCTCTTTGTTTTGTGCCATTAGGGTGGTATCCTCTGCATATCTGAGGTTTTTGGTATTTATCCCAGCAATCCTGATTCTAGCTTGTGCTTCATCCAGCCTGGCATTTTGCATGATGTACTCTGCATATAAATTAAATAAGCAGCGTTACAGTATATAGTCTTTCTCAATTTGGAACCAGCTCATTGTTCCATGTCCAGTTTTAACTGTTGCTTCTTGACCTTCCTACAGCTTTCACAGGAGGCAGGTAAGGTGATCTGGTATTCTCATCTCTCTGAGAATTCTGCACAGTTTGCTGTGATCCACACAATCAAAGGCTTTAGTATAGTCAGTGAAGCAGAAGTAGATGTTTTCCTTGAATTATCTTGCTTTTTCTGTGATCTAACAGATGTTGGCAATATGATCTCTGGTTCCTCTTCCTTTTCTAAGTCCAGCTTGTACATATGGAATTTCTCAGTTCACTTACAGTTGAAGCCTAGCTTGAAGGATTTTGAGTATTGCCTTGCTATTGTATGAAATGAGTCAATTGTGTGGTAGTTCATGGTCTTGAACATTTTAAGTGCTCAATAGTTCACTTAAGTTTGGGAGGTATGAATCACCACCCCCACACATATACATTTGCATATATTATTTTCAAAATTTATTTATTTATATATATATATATATATGCACATTTCTCCTCTTCAAGCAGTCAAAATGTAATTCTGTGCCATGTTTCTTCACTGGCACATATATTTCTGGCCTCAGTGACTGGGTTATACCCCTGTACTCTGTTCCTCGATACTCACTTATATGTTCCCTTTGTGACCATTATCACACTTGTTATTACTGATTTAAATCCTCCCTCTCTGTAAGAATGCAATTTCCATGAAAGCAAGTCCATGACTATCTTCACTGACATATCATCAACCACTAACAAAATGTGTAGTATATAGGAAAAGCTTAAGATGCCTTCAATGAATTGAATCAAAATTGAAATACAGTATTCTCTTTGCAAAAGGCAACTGTCCCTGAGATGAACAACACATTAAGCTGTGTTAAACTAGACCTGTGTATTTCCAATCAGGAAATATCTTAGAAACCATTGTTGATCCATACATTTATATATAAATGGTATATATATAAATGCTTCAAAAAAGTGCTAAAATCTCAGTTTTGCTTAGGAGTCTCATATTTGTTGTATTATTCCTTCTTTTGGAAATGTTTTGCTAGGCATTCTATTGGATGTTAAGGATTAAAAGATCAATAAGGTAGAGTATTTAAGTGAAATGATCTTCATAAAATCAGATGGCCTTTATGAAATGCATATGCTTAGACTAGGGGTCTTCAAATATTTGCTTATGTACAAAATCACTGCAGACAGTGATTGCAGCCATGAAATTAAAAGATGCTTACTCCGTGGAAGGAAAGTTATAATCCACCTAGACAGCATATTCAAAAGCAGAGACATTACTTTGTCAACAAAGATCCGTCTAGTCAAGGCTATGGTTNGTTAACTCTTCACACGAGGTGGCCAAAGTATTGGAGTTTCAGCTTTAGCATCACTCCTTCCAAAGAACACCCAGGACTGATTTCCTTTAGAATGAACAAATTGGATCTCCTTGCAGTCCAAGGGACTCTCAAGAGTCTCCTCCAACACCACAATTCAAAAGCATCAATTATTCAGAAACTCAGCTTTCTTCACAGTCCAACTGTCACATCCATACATGACCAATGGAAAAATCATAGTCTTGACTAGATGAACCCTTTTTGGCAAAGTAATATTTTAGAAAAGGCAGAGGAACCAGAGATCAAATTACCAACATCTGCTGGATCATGGACAAAGCAAGAGAGTTCCAGAAAAACATCTATTTCTGCTTTATTGACTATGCCAAAGCCTTTGACTGTGTGGATCACAATAAACTGTGCAAAATTCTGAAAGAGATGGGAATACCAGGCCACCTAACCAGCCTCTTGAGAAATCCATATGCAGATCAGGAAGCAACAGTTAGAAGTGGACATTGAACAGACTGGTTCCAAATAGGAAAAGGAGTCCGTCAAGGCTGTATTTGTCACCTTGCTTATTTAACTTCTATGCAGAGTACATCATGAGAAACGCTGAACTGGAAGAAGCAAAAGCTGGAATCAAGATTNCATTGAACAGACTGGTTCCAAATAGGAAAAGGAGTCCGTCAAGGCTGTATTTGTCACCTTGCTTATTTAACTTCTATGCAGAGTACATCATGAGAAACGCTGAACTGGAAGAAGCAAAAGCTGGAATCAAGATTCCCGGGAGAAATATCAATAATGAAAATCAATAGTGAAAATATCAATAATGAAAAAGTTGGCTTAAAGCTCAACATTCAGATAATAAAGATCATGGCATCTGGTCCCATCACTTCATGGGAAATAGATGGGAAAGCAGGGGAAACAGTGTCAGACTTTATTTTTTTTTTTGGCTCCAAAATCACTGCAGATGGTAACTGTAGCCATGAAATTAGAAGACGCTTACTCCTTGGAAGAAAANTTGGACTATAAAGAAATCTAGACACTGAAGAATTGATGCTTTTGAACTGTGGTGTTGGAGAAGACACTTGAGAGTCCCTTGGACTGCAAGGAGTTCCAACTAGTCCATCCTAAAGGAAATCCGTTCTGAATGTTCATTGGAAGGACTGATGTTGCAGCTGAAACTCCAATACTTTGGCCACCTGATGTGAAGAGCTGACTCATTTGAAAAGACCCTGATTCTTGAAAGATTTAAGGCGAGAGGAGAAGGGGAAGACAGAGGATGAGATGGTTGGATGGTATCACAGACTCAATGGACATGAGTTTGGGTAAACTCCAGGAGTTGGTGATGGACAGGGAGGCCTGATGTGCTTCATTCAGTCCATGGAGTCACAAAGAGTCAGACACTTCTGAGTGACTAAACTGAACTGATATGTTCAAAAATGATTCTCTTATTTTTATTATCAAACAGGGTTTAAGATCATTTCTACTTTTTTTATTGATGATAATAGTGAAAATATTTTCTGTTAATACATACTGGGAATTTTGTTAATGTCATGCCACACATTTTCTTAAACTTTTAAATTCAAAGCTGAAGATTATTGTACTTTATCATTATTTTTGATGCTCTATCAGCTTCTGATTCATTTATATCTTATATATTCAAAGAAAACAAAGACTAGAAGACCATCTGACTTCCAAATGACACTCTATTAAATAAAACCACCTATTTCTTCAGTTTCTGGACAGTATATCAAAATAATCCACTAACATGCATCAGTTCCTTAATTAAATAAATTTTTTAAAAATTGAAATATATTTGATCTTCAACATTGCATTAGTTTCTGGTATCCAGCAAAGCAAATCAGCTATGCGTATATATACATATTCTTTTTCCTATTATTTTCAATTATGGCTTATTATAGGATATTAAATATACTTCCCCGTGCTCTGCAGTAGCACCTTGTTGTTCATCTGTTTCATACATAGTATTTTGTATTTGCTGATCCCAAACTCCTGATTTATGCCCACCCCACGCCTTCTTTCCTTTGGTAACTGTAAGTTATTTGTGTGTGTCTTGCGAGTCTGTTTCTGTTTTGTCAATAAGCTCGTGTGTGTCATATTTTAGATTTTCACATATAAGTGATATCGCATTGTATCTGTCTTTTTTTTCCTGACTTCATTTAGTACGAAATCTCTATGTACATCCATGTTGCTGCAAATGCCATTATTACATTATCTTTTGTGGCTGATTAGTATTGCATTGTGTTTAAGTACCACATCTTCTTTATCCATGCATCTGTCAGTGTTCATCTAGATTACTTTCTCATCTTGACTATTGCAAACAGTGCTGCTGTAGCCATCTTAATTTAAGTTTTACTCAGAGGCACCCTATTTAACCAGATATACTCAGAAAAGTTGCAGTTGCTGATTTAACTCATTCAATTTATGGTAAATATCCATCATAAATCATAAAAGGAAAAACAAATTAATTGTACAAAATAATCAAACAAATTGCAATAGAATTATTTCTTATAGGAAAACATCTGACTTCACTTTTTAATAACCTTTAAATTCTTATTCTAAGATAAATGGATAGAAAAGACCCTATGCCACATCCTACTAGGTAGTATGTGTATGACACCAACCTGCAAGTTGTCCAGCCTGTATTATACCCCGTGAAGTCTCCCTTAGTTACACTTTAATTGTAACTTTGTTGAAAATAAAAAAAGATGAAAAAAATGCAACTAAGGAAAAATGGAAATATAAGCATTATTAATTTTACATCAATTTTCTGCTCTTTGATCAATTTTCCACTCTTAAAGAGGGCTGATTTCACCCCCTCCTGCTTCTTGCTCATGGATTTATTTCCAGGGTTCAACAGTCTGCTGTCATTATAAAGTATGTACACTGTGTTATGTGCAGGCCACTATGCTTACCGATGTTTGCCCTCTAACTTAAAGTATTGAAAAAGGAAAGAACACCTTATTTCTTAGTATGTGAGTGGACCAAGATGATCATCTTGCCTTATTACATAAATCCTTAACTTCACTAGAAACAACAAATTGAGACATATGTAACTTATTAGACATATCACATAACCTAATATCTCAGATCTTTTTCCCAAAGTTGACCCTTTTCTGAATCACCTGTGAATGAAAATAACAATTGCTAACAAAAATTCTGTTACTTTCACTTATACGCTTTAACATTCATTGTTAGAAAGTGAAAGTGTTAGTGGCTCAGTCATATCTGACTCTTTGCAACCCCCTGAACGATAGCCCTTCAGGTTACTCTGCCCATGGACCTCTCCAGGCAAGAATACTGGAGTGGATTGCCATTTCCTTCTCCAGTGGATCTTCCCCACCCAGGAACTGAACCTGTGACCTGTGGCTCCTGCATTTCAGGTGGATTCTTTACTGTCTAAGCCACCAGGGAAGACTTTAACATTGGTGGAGTTTTGATAAATGTCTAAATGAAAAGATAGAGGCAGTGAAATTCACTCTGGTCAGTATTCTGTAACAGTCTAAGTGGGGAAATAACTTGAAAAAGTACAGATTCATGTCTAACTGAATCACTTTGCTGAAACTAACACAACATTGTTTATCAATTATATGGCAATATAAAACACAAATTTTTTAAAAAAGAAAAACTCATGCCCTTGGAACATGTGTCTTGGCCTGGCACTCTTATTTTACTTACAGATATCTGAGCAAGGTGGTGCAAGAATATCTTCTATTTCAGGTCATCCTATTTGGGCATCTGGGAAAGAAGCTAACAAAAGAATCTGTCAGGACATGATTCTCAGTTTCACTTATTTAGAATTAAAGGTAAGTTGGGCAGTGGATTAGGAAAACAGCCTGTAATCAGATCAGCGACCTCTGTGAGACCCTGTCATTAAAACTTTAGTGTTGAGCCTGCAAACCTCTGTTCCTCTGATTAGGCAATTTACTCTATTTCCACTCTTCTGTCTGCCAAAACAGTTGCAGAATGCTTTCTAATTCTCTAGACTCATAAAATGTTTGGAGGAAAAGAAAAAAAAGGATTACCTCATTTAGTGATCCATCATGATGCAATCAGAAAACATGAGGAATTCATGGATAATATTAAAAAGAGACAAAAGCAGCATATTTTATCCAGATGAGCAGAAGGGCATGACCCTGGCTGAGTCCTAAAAGCCCAGGTTACATGCCTTTTCTCCTCAGAGTGTGGATCCCACTGATAACATGTCAGTTAGCAACATGGTGGAGAGAACAGACTGGGGCTGAATTTTCACTAAGCTGAGTATTTTGAAGGCCACAAAATGACTGCAGATTCCTCAGTTTCCACATCTGTGTGGTATGAATAATTACTCTGTCCACATTGCAAGTTTGTTTTGATGCAGTAATTAACTGGCAGGTGTTTTGAAAATACCTATATAAAATCAAAGGATGTTATTTAACTCATAAACTCCAACTTTGATTTTTAATGCAAATCTAGCCATTTTTGGTGGGTTATTATTAAATATGGGCATCATGTTTTTTTACTGTACTTGTCTAAGACTGATACCAATTAAGGAATTGCAGGACAACATTCAGAGGGCCATTGAAGTATTTATATTAATATATTTTATGAAGATTCCTAGATTATTTATCTTGTTCCCATTAGAAATGATTGGAAACATCCAGTCGTTGTATTTTCTAAGCCAATATGGGAAATCACAAATAGATCTCAGATGTGTTTTTTTTCTCATCTGATCTAGATGAAGCTAGAAGACTGACCAAAAGCTTGCTCATGGTTTGATTCCTAAGTGCAATAAATTTCCCATTCATTTGTCTTAATAATATGAGTAAAGCCCTCTAACATCGTGGTTGTTAATCTGATTATATGATAAGCCTTAGCTCCTCAGCCATGTCCCCTTGCCTGTGAAGAGTGAGTGAAAGTAAAGGGGATGAGGTCAGCTTGTAGAACATACAAAACAGAAATAATGAGCAGGGGAGAAACACAACTGAGAAATGGCAAAGGTATTTTGTGAAACATAGCTTCCTTTCCTCATACTAAGGGCATTTGAACTATTTTATACAGGCCTTAACCTTTCCTGTAAGGGTGTCTGTAAAAATAAGTGTTTTGTGACCCTCATTCATGACGGTTCTATAAATCAAGAAAACACTTTCCACAATAGAAATGTCACATCTGCTTGTGAACCATGGAGTTTGTTTCCTGTGCTTTTTAAATCAAAGAATTTGTACCTCTCTCACATGGCTTTGGAGACTATGAATATAACATTGCACTGTGAAATATTAGGGAGATTATTAGTAGCAATTGTGTTATTTTTAGTAATGTAATGAAATATTTAATGTTTCATGACTGACTCCTTCAGATGAAATTCTAGCACAAAATAAAATGTAAACATATACTGTATTTTAAAACATATATTGTATTAGAACTGGCATTTTAAAAGTGAAGTTGTTTAAAAAAAGTCATAATTGTCCTGTCTGCCAATTGATTCACAAAAGCAATAAGGGTCAATGAGGGTCAGAATCCCTAACAGTTCACCTCAGGTGCTCTTGGATGCTGCGTAAGAAGAACATTTCCACCAGTTTCATTTTTTCTGTCTTTAAGGAGGAAAATAATTTATCTTTTGATGGATTATTTATACTATGGAAGAAGTGGTTAAGATGTGAATATAGATACCAAAATGATGACTTCCTTCTTTATTTCCATTTATCTTTCTCCAATACTAGCCTCCCCATTAACATGAGCTCAAATTTATGTGAGAAGAAAATTATGAAAGATATTAAAGAAGAGTAAAAATGAGATGGAGGTATGTTGATATGGCAGCATTAAAATATAAACAGATAAGACAAAAGAAACCCAAGAGCGTTCTGAATGAGATATATTAGCACTGGTATATATTTGACACACCCACCCCCAGTTAAGGGGGGAAAAAAAGCACAGGACTAGCCAAACAAAATTTTAAAAACACATATTCAGTGTTCACGAAAATTATTTTATAATCCCAAGAAGCCTGAAAAATAACTGTCAGCCAACACCAAGAGCATTAAGTCACATTTAGTGTTAATAGCTGTGTGGGAGGAAGCAGAGGAAATGAAAGTAACTTTTGAAGAACTTTATAGCAGGAAAACCTACGCATCTAACCAATAGTATAATATGCAGTCCAGAATCCCAGTTAGCATGGGAAGTTCAGTGGGCCAAATTCGGGAAGATAGCCTAGACTGAGAGGGGAGTTCCAAGGTTACTATTCAAGGAACGACTATACAAGGACGACTAAAAGGTTAGTTATTATGGGTCACACTGGACAAGTGAATTCTCAAGCTATCCAGCTGATGCTCTTTTCCAGTAAGGCCTGCAATGTGAAAATATTGCTGAGACTGAAAACTTACCTGAGAAGGAAGAGGACCAAAGGAAGGAAAAAGACAGGACCAAATAACAAAGGAGTCAGATCCCCAAAATACACAGACTGTATTTTCTAATCTCCTACTGGGCCATTAGGAGAGTCCCAAGTCACAAATATTAGAAAGCTATTCTGTCCCCCCTTTCTCTACTATTAGTATAGAAAATCTATCTTGATAAAATATAAGTAATGTAAAGGGATTACAGAAAAATTACAACTACATTTTTAAGAGATAACAACAATCAGAATAAAAATTTGTACAAATAATGACATGAATAGTCTTTTAATATGAATGAAATATGTTAAAGAAATGAAATCTATAAAAGAATGAATGAATCAATCAGATTTAGATAAACACGGATGAGATAAAAGTGTTTAAAGAAAAGGAAGATTTCTAAAGCAACTTAAAATAACTCATAAAATAATTTAAAATAACATATAAAATCATTTGGGAAATAGGTCAAAGTACAATTCAAAAAAGAGTATGTAAATACCTTGGATGATGTCTTAAGACAGATAACTATATGTAAACATTTAAAAATAATTGAGTAAAAGATATTAATGAGTATAAGTGATGGATGAAGATTAGGAGAACATAAGGCATATGTATAAAATGATCCCTACTATATGAACCCAAGTGATAGGATAAAACTAATCCTAAAACTTAAAATTCAATAAAAAATATTGGATCATCTTCAATTTCTTTCATCAGTGTTTTTTATTTTTCAGAGTATAAATCCTTCACCTCCTTGGTTAAGTGTATTCCTAGGTATTTTGTTCTTTTTTGATGTGATTTTAAACAACATTGGTTTTTCTCTTTCTCTTTCTGGTAGTTCATTATTAGTGCATAGAAAAACAGCAGATTCTCATGCATTAATCTTGTATCCTACAGCTTCCTTGAATTCATTTATTAATTCTAATAGGTTTTTTTAGTGGAGCCTTTTTGGTTTTCTGCATATAGTATCATGTCATCTGCAAATAGTGACAGTTTTATTTCTTCCCTTCCAATTTGGATGCCTTTCTATTTTATAATCTGATTGTTGTTACGAGGACTTCCAATACTACCTAAATAGAAGTGGTCATATGAGCGCCATCATCTTTTCTTGATTTTTAAAGGAAAAACTTTCAGCTTTCACCATTGACTATGATGAAGCTATGGGTCTTCCATAAATGAACTTTATTGTTTTGGATGGCAGTATACCCAGTAAATAACAACAGTAACTCACAGTTGCTCTTTCATAAATAGGGCCTGATAAGATGTAAGTAAAAGACCAGTGACTTCCAGTTATAAGACAAGTAAGTTTTAGTGATGTACTGTGAAGCTTGGTGACTGTAGTTAACAATACTGTATTGTATATTTCAAAGTTGCTAAGGAGAATAAATATTAAAAGGTTTTAACACAAGAAAAATGAACTTGTAACTATGTGAGGTGGTGGATATGGTAACTAAACATTGTGCTCGTCATTTCACAATGTGTATACATATATCGAGTCATTATGCTGTATACCTACACTTAACTCACTGTTATATTCATTGTATCTGAAGAAAGATGGAAAAAAAGTCTCACGGGTCATCTCAGAACTCTTCCTTTGCTTTTCTTCCTGCTTGGGCTGTGGATGTAATGGTTGGAGTTCCACAACCATCTTGTTACTATGAGGTAAACTTGAGGGTAGACACCAACTACAATGAACAGAGACCTGTTTTTTTTTGCAAAAGAAAACTAGACACCATCATGTTTATGCCATTATATTGAGAGGTATCTTTTAGTATCAGTTTAATATAGTTTTTGGTGAATACACACATCATATATTTAAAGATATTATAACTCAATAGTATACCTCTAAGAATTACTACTTTTAGTTATTTAAATCTTAACTTTATCATAAATTTAATGACAGCCAGCATTACTAGGACTGTTCTCAGAACCTAGGCAAATTTCTCATTTTGAGGACTGCTATTTGTGGCATCTAGTCAAATCACTTCATGGCAAATAGAGGGGAAAATGTGAAAGCAGTGATATATTTTATTTTCTTGGGCTCCAAAATCACTGCAGATGGTGACTGCAGCCATGAAATAAAAAGATGCTTGCTCNTGCTATTTGTGGCATCTAGTCAAATCACTTCATGGCAAATAGAGGGGAAAATGTGAAAGCAGTGATATATTTTATTTTCTTGGGCTCCAAAATCACTGCAGATGGTGACTGCAGCCATGAAATAAAAAGATGCTTGCTCCTTGGAAGAAAAGCTATAACAAACCTAGACAGCATATTAAAAACCCAGAGACATCACTTTGCTGACAAAGGTCCATATAGTCAAACCTACAGTTTTTTCAGTAGTCACGTGTGGATATGAGAGTTGGACCATAAAGATGATTGTGTGCCAAAGAAGTGATGTTTTCAAATTGTGGTTCTGGAGAAGATTCTTGAGAGTCCCTTGGACTGCAAGGAAATCAAACTAGTCAATCCTAAAGGAAATCAGCCCTGAATATTTATTGGAAGGACTGATGCTGAAGGAGAAGCTCCAATATTTTGGCCACCTGATGCAAGGAGCTGACTCACTGGAAAAGACCCTGATGCTGGGAAACATTGAAGGCAAGAGGAGAAAGGGGCAGCAGAGGATGAGATGGTTAGATAGCATCACCAATTCAATGAACATGAATTTAAGCACACCGGGAGACAGTGAAGAACTGGGAAGTCTGGCATGCTGCAATCCTTGGGGTCGCAAAGACTCAGACACGGTTTAGCAACTGGACAAAAACAACAATGTGTAGAAACATAAAAATGCTGGTAGTATCTAGTATAGGAAGAAACAAGCAAAACTGTGATGAGAATTTCTTTAATTATAATGGTTTGGGATAGAGATGTTATTTGCAATCCAGAAATATAAGAACATTGTGTAACCCTTAAAGACTGGGAGAAAAACTAACACATTTTTAAGGTGGTAACATCAAAATTTCACCAAACATATATTGAATTTTGAGGACTGAATGGAAGCAGCATGAATATGGCTCATGGTTACAAATATCTTATTATTTCCTTTTAGTCTAAGAGATCAGATTGTAGCCAAATGTTCCTTAACACCCCTCCTCACAGAGCATATAGAAAGATTTTTGCATGTATAGATTTTATTATTGTTGTTGTTTTATTTTGAAGTTAATATTAGTATGGAGTTTCCTATACTGAAAAATAATAAAACTGCACTCTGAAATTATATAATTTTGTTTTTCATTTAATGAGACTGGCCAGTTCAGGGGTTAGTTGGCATTTAAGAAATTTTATGAAATAATCTATTAGACTTTACACACAGAATGAGAGAGATTATAAAACATAGAGAAGGGAGATCGGGAAAGAAAAAATTTT
Organism: Neotragus pygmaeus; assembly: GCA_006410875.1. Taxonomy (NCBI): domain Eukaryota; kingdom Metazoa; phylum Chordata; class Mammalia; order Artiodactyla; family Bovidae; genus Neotragus; species Neotragus pygmaeus. The sequence continues at coordinate 126,189 of SJYV01031731.1, read as the reverse complement.
CTGTGCACTTGAGATAATAAATATACTTTCAAAAAAGAGTAAATTTTATCAGTGGTAATGCCTGTTCAAAATTAGATTTGGTTCTTTAGGTTCAAACTATTTTCTTAGGGTCATTGAGGAGTCAATGAAATCCGCTAATGATTTTCATGTTTTTAACAAGGATGACATGATTATATTTCCATTAGTGGTCATGCCTTTGGATTTGCATGTTAAACATATTTTCATATCCCATTCGATGTAGGTCACTTAGGCTTCATTCTTTGAATTTGCAAGGCAGTTCTCAGAATAATCCTTCTAAACCTGCCTCAGCAAGTAGTTTTTTGAGAACTTTTGTTCTCTGATAGGCAATATTGGTGATTTCAGCCTTCCCATGGAAATGTCTTTTATTTCTCTGGAATTGTAGGTTTAAAATCTTTGGAAGGAAATAAAAAGAGTATAAAAATGAGAGTTTAGGTCAACAACTCAGCAGGGTTCAACACTGCCTGCAAGCTACAAGGAGGGGGGTTTTCCTAAAGAACTCATACAGATACACTTATGTTTTTTTGCAACTTGTTTTTTGTTCCCAGTTTGCAACCGGAAAATTTTTGTGTCTTTTCAGTTGCAAAGAACTGTCATATAAAGTCAAAGAATTATAGGTTAAAGTACACAGTTATAGTGTTTAGTATTATTTAGAATGGTTTACATTTTGTAACACAGTTTATTTACTCCAAACTTGTTTATTTAAGTTTCCTTAAGTATTGTGTCATAAACGTTTACCACACAGAAGGGCATGGAGAAAAAGCTAACTTTTCATAGCTTTCTTGCAGTCATTTTTCAATATCTGTTATCAGCAATGCAGCTTGGCAAATGCACATCTCAGTTTACAATTTGAGGAGAAATCAGAAAAAGTTCTAAGATATTTATCCTTAACATGATGGGATCAGTTCAGTTCAGTTCAGTTCAGTCTCTCAGTCATATCCAACTCTTTATGACCCAGTGAATCGCAGCATGCCAGGCCTCCCTGTCCATTACCAACTCCTGGAGTTCACCCAGACTCACATCCATCGAGTCAGTGATACCATAAGCCATCTCATCCTCTGTCATCCCCTTCTCCTCCTGCCCCCAATCCCTCCCAGCATCAAAGTCTTTTCCAATGAGTCAACTCTTCTCATGAGGTGGCCAAAGTACTAGAGTTTCAG
>SJYV01031731.1:0-123250 GCA_006410875.1 Neotragus pygmaeus | reverse complement strand
TGAGTCTGAGTGAACTCCGGGAGTTGGTGATGGACATGGAGGCCTGGCGTGTTGCAATTCATGGTGTCACAAAGAATTGGACACGACTGAGCGACTGAGCTGAACTGAAGTGAGAAACTCTAGAGAGAATCTGGATAGTGGACTCAAGTTCCAACTCTGCAACTTATCACCTCCCTAAACTTTGATTGTTGTGGTTGTTCAGTCACTAAGTCGTGTCCAACCCTGTGACCCCATGGACTGCGGCACACCCGGCTTCCTTGTCCTTCTCTATCTCTCAGTTTGCTCAGACTCACATCCATTGAGTCAGTGATGTCATCCAACCATCTCACCCTGTCACCCCCTTGCCCTCCTGCCCTCAGTCTGTCCCAACATCAGTGTCTTTTCCAGTGAATCGGCTTTTTACATCAGGTGACCAAAGTATTGGAGCTTCAGCTTCAGCATCAGCCCTAAACTTTAGAAAGCCATTTAAATTCTTCATTGTTCATTTCTTCATTTGTGATAATTGTGAATGTGATAACAACATCATTGAGATGCAGGGAGAAAATTTACAATAACTTATTAAAGTTGTTGAATATTTTTTATGTGCAGGCATTGCTTTTTTTTTTAACTGTGTATTTATTTATTTTTTTAATTTTTACTTTATTCTACTTTGCAATACTGTATTGGTTTTGCCGTACATCGACATGAATCTACCACAGGTGTATACGAGCTCCCAATTCTGAATCCCCCTCCAACCTCCCACCCCACAACGTCTCTCTGGATCATTCCCGTGCACCAGCCCCAAGCATCCTACATCCTGCATCGAACATAGACTGATGCCTCGTTTCTTACATGATAGTATACACGCTTCAATGCCATTCTCCCAAATCATCCCACCCTCTCCCTCTCCCTCAGAGGCCAAAAGTCCACTCTATACATCTGTGTCTCTTTTGTTGTCGCACATACAGGGTCAGGCATTGTTTTAACTTTACATGAGGTATGTCAGTTTGCTCAACAGCCATTTGAAATACATACGGCAGTGATTTCCACCACAAGGGAAGGAAGCTATGACTAACAGTTTAGATAACCTTCCCAAGATCACAAAGATCGCAAGTCCTAGAGTTGAAGTTTGTCCTTAGGAATTTGTCCATCTGTCTCCAGAACTCAGGCTTTTAACTTCAGTGTCACATAGTAATTTGTAGGACTTTAAAGCCTACAGCGGTGTAAAGTAGTAGCATTTTTATTATAAAAACTTGATCTGTGTAACTGCAAATCAGTTAGTTATTAAAACTGCTTAATAGAGGCAGGAATACCTTTGATTGGGAGGACTTCTGGCTGTTCATCTAAGTTTCTGTTTTCCCCTTAGGAAGTCTGAGGCAAAAAGATTAGACTAGTACCTGTTCGACTTACTGATGATTCCACCCTGAAACATGTTCTTATTCTTGAGAGCATGCAGTGGAATGTGAAAGATATTTTTGATAAAGATGTTTGATCACAGTATGTGAGAAACTGCTTTTCTCAGCATAATTCCTGTCTTAAAGGGAAAGATAGAATAATTAGATCTAGATCAATAGCGCACCTTCTATATCCTCATTGTTCCAAAGACCATGAATATTTTGTCTATATACTGCTATTAAGGATACTAAGTTGTGTATAATAATAACCTTCAAATTTCAAATTGCTTTCTGAGTTATATGTTAAGCTTTGGTTATAGATGCATTACCATGGTCTGGTATCTATAAGCTAATTTTCTCATTAATTAGTATGCCTGTGGCATCTGATACCATATGCTTCAGTGTTCCAAAAAAATTACCATAGCATAACTTTATTACTGCAAATCATAACATTGGTGATACATGATTTACTAAGCACAGTCATATTTGACAGAAGCTTCAAACAGTTATTACGACATATTTAGTATGTACTTCATCAAAACCTTATGAATAGTCTCAGAGATGGTAACAAATATAGTTGTACAAAAAACACAAAGCCACAACAAGTGGGATAAATCATTTCAGTGAATGAGTACTCTTCATGTGATTTTTAAAATATTTGTCAGTGTTTTCATATAGTTTTGTCAAAATGATGCTCTCTGAAATATAAGATCACTCTGTCATAGAAATATTAATAAAGGACTTATACATTTCTCCAAACATTTAATTCCAGTTTTATACATATCCTTCAATTACTTAATATATATTTAAACATTTTTCTTAAAACACTTTTGAATATTAAGTTCTTTTCTTCAAATATTTTTTAGACTTTTTCTACACATATGTGTTTCCATATGCCTCTAGGAGACTGCCACTTTTATCCTTATTTCTCAGATGTGGATATCTTCAGTTCAGATTGATTGGATTTGGTTTTTAATTAGCAAGTTAAAAAGTTAAAAGGCAAGAGTAAATGGTAGCACTGTATCTCTAACCACCACCCCTGATAAATTGTTTCGTTTTATTGTTTCAGTGACTCAAGCCTGTTTCCNGTTCAGATTGATTGGATTTGGTTTTTAATTAGCAAGTTAAAAAGTTAAAAGGCAAGAGTAAATGGTAGCACTGTATCTCTAACCACCACCCCTGATAAATTGTTTCGTTTTATTGTTTCAGTGACTCAAGCCTGTTTCCCAGCCAGAGTCACTTACCCGCTGAATGTTTGTATGTTGTAGCTTATGCATCTCTTATAATTTTTTTTTTATTAAAATGGGAGCATTGTTCTTTGTGTCTCTGTATCCTAGAGAAGTGGAGTAGGCAATAGCAGCCCACTCCAGTACTCTTGCCTGGAAAATCCCATGGATGGAGGAACCTGGTAGGCTGCAGTCCATAGGCTTGCTAAGAGTCGGGCATGACTGAGCGACTTTACTTTCACTTTTCCTATTCAGTAGCATAGGCCTCCCTGGTGGTAAAGTGTCTGCGTACAATGCGGGAGACCTGGGTTTGATCTCTGGGTCAGGAAGATCTTCTGGAGAAGGAAATGGCAATCCACCCCAGTACTCTTGCCTGGAAAATCCCATGGATGGTGCATGGTAGGCTATAGTCCATGGAGTCACAAAGAGTTGGACATGACTGAGCTACCTCATTTTCACTTTCAAACACAAAATAATTAAAACAAATTTAAAAATTCTTTTAAAAGAATAGAATTTTCTTTACAGAAGTAAGTAGCCTTAAGAAATATGGAGCTGACCTTGTTATTTTATTGTTGAGAGAAATGAAATCCAGTGAAATTCAATGAGCTTTGAGTTATATACCTCAGAATGACAAATTTGGGCCCCAAATCTGGACCTGATGCATCAGATGTTGCTCTTTGGACTATGCTGAAGTTTTATTGCTCACTAAGGAACAATTGGCAACAGATCAAGGTGACAAATATGAATATTTATCTTTTTACCAGAGAGTAAGGGAACCAAAGGGTCTGAGGTGATATCTCTTTTTGACACTTACTGCTTGTCATTGGCGCTTGTCCTTTGAACAAGTATGGGGATGGCAATATATAGTTTAAACTTTCTGCCTCTTTTTTCAGCCAATTCAGATGTAGTCATCTGCCTTTCCTACTACACATTGGGTTTGGTGGAAAAGCATGTAGGTTTAGTATGATATCAACCAAAATTCTACCAAAATGCTTATGAACATTTACCATGACTAAAATATATATTAAAAATTTAAAAGAATAGCTAAGATGATCCTAAAATAGAATAGATTTGGGTTTCAATATTTATTTTTTCAAACTAAATTGCTACAATGAGAGACAAGTAATCTAATAGAGTCAAGAGATAGGTATACACAGGTACAATGACTGTTGCTTTATGATGAAAAAGTATAACCGAAAAATAGTGAGGAAAGGATGGTTTATCTCATTGAATAGTAATGGGTCAACTGTATATATAAAAAAGAGGGGAAATTCTTAATCACTGTTTGATACAATAGACAACACCCAATTCCTGATTATATGTCTAAATATGAATGGTAAAATTCTCATATAATCCTTGAAGATCATAATGGCAGTTGTTAATACTATAAAATAGGATATAAATATCACTAAAATAAGCTATAAGTAATATTATTTCATTAAAATTAAGAATTTCCATTTATCAGAAGACACTAAGAGAGTGAAAAGTCAAGCTATTGAGTAGGTGAAACATTTTCAACATAAATAATGCACAAAAGTATTTTGTCCAGTGTATATAAAAATCTTGCACATATTAATAAAAATGAGACAGATAATCCAACAGAAAAATTCGTGAGATTGAGTAAGCTCTTCACAAAAGAAGATATCCAATGGCCAAGAAAAATAATAGAAGGTACTCAACCTCATTATTTAACAGGAAAATGCAACCTCAATTTAACATCCTATACATTGTAATAATGACTGTATGCAGGTCAGGAAGCAACAGTTAGAACTGGACATGGAACAAAAGAATGGCTCTAAATAGGAAAAGGAGTACGTCAAGGCTGTATATTATCACCCTGCTTATTTAACTTATATGCAGAGTACCTCATGAGAAATGCTGGACTNTTTGAACTGTGGTGTTGGAGAAGACTCTTGAGAGTCCCTTGGACTGCAAGGAGATCCAACCTGTCCATTCTGAAGGAGATCAGCCTTGGGATTTCTTTGGAAGGAATGATGCTAAAGCTGAAACTCTAGTACTTTGGCCACCTCATGCGAAGAGTTGACTTATTGGAAAAGACTTTGATACTAGGAGGGATTGGGGGCAGGAGGAGAAGGGGACGACCGAGGATGAGATGGCTGAATGGCATCATGGACTCGATGGACGTGTCTGAGTGAACTCCCGGAGTTGGTGATGGACAGGGAGACCTGGCATGCTGTGATTCATGGGGTCGCAAAGAATCGGACATGACTGAGTGGCTGAACTGAACTGAAAATAATGTTAATATCAAGGTCTTACAATGATGTGGAACAATTCCAATTCTGAAATGACTATTAATTATTAAATCATTTTAGAAAACTACTAAGTAGTGTCTTCTAAAGTTGACATAAATATATACTATAACCTATGAATTCCATTCCTGAGTGGGTTCTCAACAGAATTTTGTGTATATGTGTACTGAAGTGACAATTTTGTGTATGTGTGCACCAAGCATGTACAAAGCTGTTCAGAGCAACATTGTTTTTAATAGCCCCAAAGTGAAAATCTCCCAAATGCCCATTATCAGTAAAATGGAAAAAGTGTGGTATATTCATATCTTAGGATACTATATATATATATATATATATATATATAATCATTATTGATAGAGTTATAGTGAATTCCACAAACCTATTTTGAGTGAAAAAAACTAGCCAAAATATATATATTGTATTCTTCAATTTGCTTGAAGTTCAAAAATTTTAAAAAAAGTAAGCCTTTTAGAATTCAGGTCATAGTTATCTCTGGGGAGACATGAAGGGTAGCAATTGTAAAACAGTATGTGATGAACTTCTCATATGGTATCAATAGTATTTTTACTGACTTTGGTGGTAATCATATTTGTATCTTGGTGATAATTCTTTGAATTCTGCACATATGTGAATATAATTCTGCCTAGATGTTAGTTTTAAAAATTATTTGAAAAATAAGGCTTATCAGGAAGAGGACTTGGTTCCTATTTTTCTAGACTGCTAATAAACTCTTAGGCTTAACACTTCCTTTTGTTTTATACGATTTTAAACCCAAATCTTGATTTCTCTGTGCATTTGGTATAACCACACCTTAGATAAAATCAACCACGTTGCTAATATCTTTTACTATCATCCAGTTCTTGGTATCTATTTGTAGCATACAGAAGAAAGTAGATCTTCAAGCATCCTTAGGAAAATTGTTGTTTAAATGCATTTGTGTTGCTTAAAGTATATCATTTCTGTGCTAGATCATCTGCATGAGATAATTGAGATCCTAGAATGCAATTAAATCAGCTTTTTTTTAGTGACAGGAATCCGATATACTTGGAGATCTGAGAGCCTTATTTGTAGCCTTATTTCTAAGCCTTATTAATTATGAAGCTCATTCTTGTGGGGATGGCTGACTAAGTTGGTATTGGAAAAGTGGCTGAAGAAAATGGCTTTTATTTAATTCTGACCCATCTATCTCTGAAATGGAATGAAGATAATATTCTTTAGGGTATTTTATATCTCTAGGCCTCTGGAAATGATTTATGTGAAGCAACACCCAGGCAAAAATCAAATAAACAGTCTTTAATTTTCCACCTCAAATAAATGATCCAAATGCACAAAGTTTATGGAGGGACCATAAATACAGTATTTGTCATCAATTAATACACAGATAAATTTGAATACCTGAAGCAACTATTTCTAAGCAAAGTAAGAATATTGATATACATTCCCAATGATACGATAGAGATTTCTAATTTTACTTTGATGAATTCAGGGTAAGTGATAATTTTAAATTTCTTTTAACACTTCTCATCTACTTCTAAGCCTGAGTACAATTTTATATTTCCTATTTTGTAGCACGTATCAGAGGTAATTATTAACTCAGTATATAGTTTGTGTTGTCTCCCTTTTTTGCCACTTTATATTTCAGCCTTTAGGTCATTCCACCTGCTAATGCGTAGTTTGTCTTTTTCTTCACTTTTTATGTTTGTTTTTTTGGCACAAAAATTGATATTTTTTTAATATGCAAAAAAATGACACAGTGAAACTTGTATATAACAAGCATATTTTTATAGATGTGAGAAGCGATGTATTTTTTTTAAATTAAGCAGTGAAAATTGTCTAGATATGTATGTACACGTAAATGTCTATGCCTATCTAAGGATGTGGATTGACAAATTATTGAATATATCATGTGGAAGTTTTATTAACTAACAAGTAAGTCAGTACTGGTATGTGATACATGTTGAAATGTACTAGACATAAATTGTTGTGGAAATGACTTTTGATGAGGTTTTAGGAATGTAAATACATTGAATGATGCTATATTTTTATAACTTTTCTGAAATGTTGTTGTGTTAGCATTCAGTCATGTCTCACTCTTTGAAACCCTGTGGATTATAACCCACCAGGCTCAATTTTCCATAGAATTCTCCAGGCAAGAATACTGGAGTGGGTTAACATTTCCTTCTCCAGGGGTTCTTCCCAACCCAGGAATCGAACCTGAGACTCCTGCCTTACATGCAGATTCCTTACCACCTGAGACACCAGAAGTTGATCTGACATATTATCAAATTGTAAACTACATGAAGAATGATGACTAAGGAAGAGTAAGATGCACATGGCAGACTAATTCAACCAGGATATTCCTGTTGTAATACCATTAATGAAGTCTTACTCCAGTATTTGAATTTCTTAGAAAAAATCTGGATAGGTTCTGGATCTTTAGCAGAATAAGTAATATTACTCATATTGCCTGGATAAATTTTGATCACTGCATAGATTAAAGCTTAACTTAAAAAGCAAAATCATGACTCTCAGGTAAATAGAAATTTTGTTCCTCGTTCGCTAAGTCGTGTCTGAATCTTTGCGACCCAATGGACTGCAGCATGCCAACTCTTCCCTGTCCTTCGCTATCTCCCTGAGTTTGCTCAAATTCATGTCCATTGAGTCAGTGATGCTATCCAACCATCTCAGCCTCTGTTGCCCTCTTCTCTTGCCCTCAAACTTTCCTAGCATCGGGGTCTTATCCAGTGAGTCAGCTTTTCAAATAAGGGGAGAAGTCTCTGATAATGTGGCCATATCAAATTTTTATTTAATACATTAGTTTCTGAAGGGACCAGTAAGATGAAATGACTGGTTCAAAGAGCACTTAACAGGTTAATGTATTTATAGGAAACTTATCAAAAAGATTTTAGGATAAGATTGCTAAGTTGGGTCTAATACTTTTTAATATCCAATAGATCACACATCTTTGGAGTTACCTAAGCAGACAAAAACAACTTTCATCTTTATAAAAAAAAAAACAAAACTATAAGTATTAATAAATAACTTCATTAATCCAAGGCCTTTAGTTAGTAATAAATAATGAAATGAACTAAGCACACTCTCTTAGAAAATCCTTCAGTTCAGTTCAATTCAGTTCAGTTGCTCAGTTGTGTCCGACTCTTTGCGACCTCATGGACTGCAGCATGGCAGGCTTCCCTGTCCATCACCAACTCCTGTAGTTTACTCAAACTCATGTCCATTGAGTCAGTGATGCTATCTGATCATCCCTGATAGCTCAGTTGAAGAATCTGCCTGCAATGCAGGAGACCCTGGTTTGATTCCTGGATTGCGAAGATCCACTAGAGAAGGGATTGGCTACCCACTTCAATATTCTTAGGCTTCCCTTGTGGCTCAGCTGGTAAAGAATCTGCCTGCAATTCAGGGGACCTAGGTTCAATCCGTGGATTGGGAAGATCACCTGGAGAAAGGAAAGATAATCTTTAGGTAACTTTTTTCAGAGTATAATATTGAAAAGATGTATACCCCAATTACTTGCATTAGTTCCAAGTTTTGGGGAGTTTTTCTGGTACAAAAAGGTATCATATACAAAAAACATATGCAGCTTATCTTCATATAATATAGAATTTGAAATTGAGAAATAAGATTTTCCCTAGTTTTCTGGGGTAAAATTACCCCTTAATTCAAGTTCCAGCCTACAGTTTATTAAATACCAAAAGGAAGAAATGTGCTTTTAAGAAGTGCAAAAACTGTGGGTGTTTATACTTCTAGTAATGTGATGAAATTGCCTGTAACTAATAGAGTGTGAAATTGTCTCCCAAGGAACATAATGAAGTCCTAACGAAAATATAGTTTAAAACAGGAGTAGAAGAAGTTCTGGAAAATACAAGCAAGGAAAATCACTGCTACCTTGGAAGGTGATGTTTTAAGTTGTTTTGCCTCTAATTTTATTTTCATTCATGACTGGCCATATGTCAATTTAACATTGACTTATCTAATTTATATATACTCCAGAAAACAAAATGAAATCAAGGAATCCAGTGCTTATTACTGTAAATATCATTAAGATACAACAAATATTTGCTACTTAGTGTTGTCTGGAGACATGCACTATGGGGAAAATTGCTAAACTGGTTTTACTAGATCTCAACACTGATTTTGTGTATCACTGATATTCTAGTCATGTGTCTTATTAAATATATGAAATGGAATAATGATTTTGTGATGTGGGTAATTACTCCTGAGGGTCTTCTCTAAGAACCTAAACTTCTTCAGGAACCAACAGAATTAGATATAAAGGAGTTTCTATTGTAAACCAGATACATTATATTGATGAAAACAGATAAACTCAGTACATTTTAGTGTATGTATATAATGATAATAAATAGGAAGATATTCTTCGTGATTTAAATTAAAATGACAAAGTTTATATTTAGAAGTAGACTTTTTTATACTTATTATCAGCACTTCACTAATATTTTCCTAAGAGATTTGTCATATATCAGTGTCTTTTAAAATTTAAGTGTTATCATCAGATTCTACATTTCTTCATCCTAAAATCTAAGGGCTCTCTTTCATGATACTGGTGTATCTCTCAAGCATGAGTTTGAATGACACTATATATAATTTTTCTTGCACAAACCTTTGTAAACCTGAAAAAATTGAATGCAAACAAACATCACTAATATCAGTGAACTTATGGTCAATGAATTTCCTCACATTTGATTGTCTACATTTGTTTCTATTTCACCACTGACACTGCAGTTTTGTAGTAATTTCAAGTAAACTGACTTTTGTTGTTTAATTGTTTGATTTTCCAGGAATGGTTTAGTAATTAGGTCTGTATTAGATATTAGCTATTTATATAAACGTATAATCATTAAAATTTTAGTGGTATTAAGCCCACTAAATTTAGAGACTGTATCGTATGAGGGAAACACTTTTGCTAGCATCTTATCCTACATTGGAGAAAGGAACCACTACCCGCTCCAGTATTCTGGCCTGGAGAATTCCATAGACTGCATGGTCCACGGGGTTGCAAAGAGTCAGACATGACTGAACGACTTTAACTTCACTTATCCTACATACTCTATTACTCTTAGGGTTCTGCTGTGCAAGAAGAATCCACAATAAAAATATTTTGCTCCTAAGAGTGATTGACATTTAAAGATAAAAATTAGAATTTTCATTTTAAAATTTTGGGTTCAACACAGATAATCAGGTGTGTGCCTGCATGCTCAGTCATGTCCAATTCTTTGTGACCCTATGGACGGTAGCCCCCAGGCTCCTCTGTCCATGGGATTCTCCAGGCAAGAATACTGGACTAGGTATTCTTCCTGGTCTCCTCTAGGGGTCTTCATGACCCAGGGACTGAACCTGCATTTCCTGTGTCTCCAGGTGGAGTCTTTACCACTGATATTTGCATATGCAAATATAGACATTCTATATAAGTTTATCTTTATTTTGTTTATTTGTTAAGGTATAAAATCCAATGTTGTAAGGTATGAAAAACATAGGCATTTTGTTCATATTTACTAATTCTTCTACTTTCAGCATATTTATAGATTACTGTAGTTAATTAATCACAAAAATATTGCTAAGAAATTTCCAAAGTTTGCAATTATCACTAGATGAAATATGACTAATTTGAGATGACTCACCAAAAAGATGAATAAATTGAGCCTCTCGTGATATTATGCATCTGTTAAAAGTGTTTTGAAAAATTGATTGCATACACATTTTATTTTCAATTATTAATAATAACCATTAAAACTTTAAGAATATCCCTAAATACTTAAAGAACCTCTTGTGCATTGTAAACTAATTATCTATGAAAGGTTATTGTAAGGAATGAGTAGAATGAAAGAAGATTCTGAATTATACTACTTTAAATAAGCTGTTGGAATTACTTTCATATCCATTTGCAAATTAAAAGTGATAGCATATTCATGATGTTGTACAGCAGAAGCTAGCATAGCATTGTAAAGCAAGTATAATCCAATAAAAAAGAAAAGTGTAAAAAGTCTATAAAATACTTATCAAACAGGTTTTTAGAGTTGTGGAGAATCTTAAAACCAGAGAAAGGTATACAACAAACAATGTTCCCTAACAACAAGAGCCTAACCATAGTACTTGATTGACTAAGTGAATTATGTGCTATTTCAACATGTGTTTTACATAGGTTGGTAATAATATTTTCTTGCTTAATTTTTCTGAAACTAACACATTCTAACTGTTTTATCTTGTGTGAAATAGTACAGAGATATTAAGAATATATAATCTATGAAGAAAAATCTGTATGTAGGGTTTGGGATTAGAAATTAGCACAATTATTCCATAAGCGTGGGGCTTCCCAGGTAGCACTAGAGGTAAAGAACCTGTCTGCCAGTGTAGGAATGTAAGAGACAGGGATTCAGTCCCTGGGTTGGGAAGATCCCCTGGAGGAGGAAATGGCAACCCAGTCCAATATTCTTGCCTGGAGAATTTCATGGACAGCCTGACAGACTATAGTCCACGGGAACACAAAGAGTTGGACAGTGTGCACACTGCATAGCACTATGCACCACAAGACATAAAAAGGTGACGAGTTCCTCTCTTAATAGAAAATATACTTTGCATATATGTAAATGAAACAGCTAGAAGTTCTATAACAAATGCTAAAATAAGTAGATTCATGAATACATTATCAGGATATAAAATGAGTGAGTAGTTTGAGAATAAGCAAAGCTAGATTTAGATATATTTACTTATCCATGTTTTTAAAAGATTTATCTTTAAAATATCTTGCTATTATTTCTAGAGTAAAACAGTCTATAGTATGCAAACATCAGTTTAGTTCAGTTCAGTTGCTCAGTAGTGTCCAGCTCTTTGCGACTCCATGAACCGCAGCATGCCAGGCCTCTCTGTCCATCACCTACTCCCAGAGTTTACCCAAACTCATGTCCATTGAGTCAGTGATGCCATCCATCCAACCATCTCATCCTCTGTTGTCCCCTTTTCCTCCCGCCTTCAATTTTTCCCAACATCAGGGTCTTTTCAAATGAGTCAGCTCCTCGTGTCAGGTGGCCAAAATATTGGAGATTCAGCTTCAACATCAGTCCTTCCAATGAACACTCAAGACTGATATCCTTTAGGATGGACTGATTGGATCTCTTTGCAGTCCAAGGGACTCTCAAGAGTCTTCTCCAACATCACAGTTCAAAAGCATCAATTCTTCTGTGCTCAGCTTTCTTTATAGTCTATCTCTCACATCTATACATGACCACTGGAAAAACCATAGCCTTGACTAGATGGACCTTTGTTAGCAAAGTAATGTCTCTGCTTTCGAATATGCTATCTAGGTTGGTCATAACTTTCCTTCCAAGGATTAAACGTCTTTTAATTTCATGGCTGCAATCACCATCTGCAGTGATTTATATTAAAAAAGGGATGGTGCTGTTATAATTTTTATTAGCCTAGAAACCATATTGATGCATTCAACCGCAGGATCTTAAAAATTAATTCTGGGAATTAGTAATATCAGTGAATGTGCCTGAAAGCATTTATTTTTCCTTGACTTGAGAGAAATGTAGTGTCTTTTGGTTACCAAAAAATTCATGTATGTATCTACAATGGCTTCTGGGATATAAAGGGAGAGGCAGAGATCTGTAACAAAGGATACTCAGTGCTCAGTTTCTCAGCTGTATCTGACTCTTTACAACCCATGGACTGTAGCCCTCCAGGTTCCTCTGTCCATGGAATTCTCCAGCCAAGAATACTGGAGTGGGTTGCCATTTCCTCCTCCAGGGTATCTTCCTAACCCAGGGATCTAATCCATGTCTCTTGCATCTCATCTCTTGCATTGGCAGGTGGATTCTTTACCACTGAGTCACCAGGGGACAATGAAGGGAGAGCAACTTAAAATTGCCCCAGACCTTTTTACTTCCTATATTGATTATGTTTAATGTATATAATATTAAGCTAGATTATTGAATTTTGCACCAAGTATTGTAGCAACAAATCTCTGACCTTTAGAAGCTTTTGAACTACTTGCAGCACTAAGAAATGGGTACAGATTCTAATTTATTTGTAACTCACTTATGTGATTTACTCACAAGAAGCACTTTTCAACTTCAAGAAATTGGGAATAGGTACCAAGAGGTAGCTCAACTGGTAAAGAATCCACCTGCAATGCAGGAGACCCTGGTTCTATTCTTGGGTCAGGAAGAACCCCTGGAGAAGGGATAGACTCCAGTATTCTTGGGCTTTCCTGGTGATTCAGATCCCTGGGTGGGGAAGATCTCCTGGAGAAGGAATGGCTACCCATTCCAGTATTGTGGCCTGGAGAGTTCCATGGACAGAGGAGCCTGGTAGTCCATGGACTGGCAAAGAGTAGGACAAACTGAGTGACTTTTACTTCACCAAGATGAGTGAAGTATAAAAATTGTGCCAGTCACTCAGTGAACTGTTCTCTGATCATTGATCCTGGAAAAACTTGTTCTTGGATCCTGATGTTCTTCTCTTGGGGATGATGTAATTTCAGTGGCTTCCTCTAGACTATGGTTCAGCTTCACAGGTACTTTCTTTTCCTATCCCAGGATAAAGTGGAGTCTAGGACAGAGGAGCAAGGTTGGATCTCAAGATGGAGTCTGAACAGGGAGAGATCTATTCCCTTATACCTGTCATATGGCCCTACTTTAGTGATATGCCAGATTGGCTCACCGCAGCTCACACTGACTCATGGAATGTTTGTTATGTTTTCAGGAATGTTGTGAGCTGGCTCTTAAATAAAGCCATTACTAAGATATAAATTAAATAAAGTTACAATTAAGGTATACTAAAAGTGAAGGTAATAAATATTCAGATTTTATTACATTCTAACTATTTGTTGCCACATGGCAGTGTTATCTGTATGTCTGAGGTTATATTTACTGTATCTGTAGAGCGGATGTACTACATAACTGTGTGTTCCATATTCAGGGGTATAATATTAATAGGTGGAAACTGTCCACGTTGGAAGTATTTCAGATCAGTTCAGTTGTTCAGTCATGTCTGACTCATTGCGAACCCATGGAGTGAAGCACGCCAGGCCTCCCTGTCCATTACCAACTCCCAGAGTTTACCCAGACTCATGTCCATTGAGTTGGTGATGCCATCCAACCATCTCATCCTCTGTTGTCCCCTTCTCCTACCACCTTCAATCTTTCCCAGCATTAGGGTCTTTTCAGATAAGTCAGTTGTTCACATCAGGTGTCCAAAGTATTGGAGTTTCAGCTTCAGCATCAGTCCTTCTAATGAATATTCAACACTAATTTCCTTTAGGATGAACTGGTTGGATCTCCTTGAAGTCCAAGGGACTCTCAAGAGTCTTCTCCAACACCACAGTTCAAAAGCATCAATTCTCAGCACCTAGCTTTTTTTATAGTCCAACTCTCACATCCATACATGATTACTGGAAAAACAGTAGCTTTGACAAGACTGACCTTTATTGGCAAAGCAATGTCTCTGCTTTTTAATATAATGTCTAGGTTGGTCATAACTTTTCTTCCAAGGAGCAAGCACCCTTTAATTTCATCACTGCAGTCACCATATGCAGTGGTTTGGAAGCCCCAAAATAAAGTCTGTCTCTGTTTCCTCTGTTTCCCCATCTATTTGCCCAAAGTGATGGGGCCAGATGCCATGATCTTAGTTTCCTGAATATTTAGCTTTAAGACAACTTTTAAACTCTCCCCTTCCACTTTCATCAAGAGGCTCTTTAGTTCTTCTTCTCTATCCAGCCCAGGGTTTCTCAAGAAACACAAGCTGGAATCAAGATTGCTGGGAGAAATATCAATAACCTCAGATATGCAGATAACACCACCCTTATGGCAGAAAGTGAAGAGGAGCTAAAAAGCCTCTTGATGAAAGTGAAAGAGGAGAGTGAAAAAGTTGGCTTAAAGCTCAACATTCAGAAAACTAAGATCATGGCATCCAGTCCCATGACTTCATGGGAAATAGATGGGGAAACAGTGGAAACAGTGTCAGACTTTATATTTCTGGGCTCCAAAATCACTGCAGATGGTGACTGCAGCCATGAAATTAGAAGACACTTACTCCTTGGAAGAAAAGTTATGACCAACCTAGATAGTATATTCATAGACTACTTTGCCGACTAAGGTCCATCTAGTCAAGGCTATGGTTTTTCCTGTGGTCATGTATGGATGTGAGAGTTGGACTGTGAAGACGGCTGAGTGTTGAAGAATTGATACTTTTGAACTGTGGTGTTGGAGAAGACTCTTGAGAGTCCCTTGGACTGCAAGGAAATCCAACCTGTCCATTCTGAAGGAGATCAGCCCTGGGATTTCTTTGGAAGGACTGATGCTAAAGCTGAAACTCCAGTACTTTGGCCACCTCATGCAAAGAGTTGACTCACTGGAAAAGACTCTGATGCTGGGAGTGATTGGGGGCAGGAGGAGAAGGGGACGACCGAGGATGAGATGGCTGGATGGCATCATTGACTTGATGGATGCGAGTCTGAGTGAACTCTGAGAGATGGTGATGAACAGGGAGGCTTGGCGTGCTGCAATTCATGGGGTCGCAAAGAGTCGGACATGACTGAGCAACTGAACTGAATTGAACTGATTCTGCATATAAGTTAAATAAGCATGCTGACAATGTACAGTCTTGACGTACTCCTTTCCTTGTTTGGAACCAGTCTTTTGTTCCATGTCCAGTTATAACTGTTGCTTCCTGACCTGCATACAGATTTCTCAAGAGGCAGGTCAGGTGGTCTGATATTCCCATCTCTTTCAGAATTTCCCAGTTTGTTGTATCCACACAGTCAAAGGCTCTTGCATAGTCAATAAAGCAAAATCAGATGTTTTTCTGGAACTCTTTTGCTTTTTTCCATGATCCAGCGGATGTTGGCAATTTGATCTCTGGTTCCTCTGCTTTGTCTAAAACCAGCTTGAACATCTGGAAGTTCATAGTTCACATGCTGTTGAAGCCTGGCTTGGAGAATTTTGAGCATAGCTTTGCTAGTGTGTGAGATGAGTGCAATTGTGCAGTAGTTTGAGCATTCTTTGGCATTGCCTTTCTTAAGATTAGGATGAAAACTGACCTTTTCCAGTCTCATAGCCACTGTTGAGTTTTCCTAATTTGCTGGCCTATTGAGTGCAGCACTTTCACAGCATCATCTTTTAGGATTTGAAATAGCTCAACTGGAATTCCATCACCTCCACTAGCTTTGTTGGTACTGATCCTTCCTAAGGTCCACTTGATTTCGCATTCCAGGATGTCTGGCTCTAGGTGAGTGATCATACCATGGTGATTATCTGGGTCATGAAAATCTTCGTATAGTTTTTCTGTGTGTTCTTTCCACCTCTTCTCAATATCCTCTGCTCCTCTTAGGTCCATACCATTTCTGTCCTTCATTGTGCCCATCTTTGCATGAATGTTCCCTTGGTATCTCTAATTTTCTTGAATTGATTTCTAGTCATTCCCATTCTTTTGTTTTCCTCTGTTTCTTTGTATTCATCACTAAGGAAGGCTTTCTTATCTCTCCTTGCTATTCTTTGGAACTCTGCATTCAAATGGGTATATATCTTACCTTTTCTCCTTTGCCTTTCACTTCTCTTCCTTTCAAAGCTATTTGTAAAGACTCCTCAGGCAACCATTTTGCCTCTTTGCATTTATTTTCCTTGGGGGTGGTCTTGATCCCTTCCTCCTGTACAATGCCATGAACCTCAGTCCATAGTTCTTCAGGCAGTCTGTCTATCAGATCTAATCCCTTGAATCTATTTCTCACTTCCACTGTATAATCATAAGGGATAGGATTTAGGTCATACCTAAATCGTCTAGTGGTTTTGCCTACTTTCTTCAATTTAAGTCTGAATTTGTAAATAAGGAGTTCATGATCAGAGCCACAGTTAGCTCCTGGTCTTAGTTTTGCTTACTATATAAAGCTTCTCCATCTTTTTCTGCAAAGAATATAATCAGTCTCTTTTCGGTATTGACCATCTGGTGATGTCCATGTACAGAGTATTTATACCACAACAATTAGCAAACACTACACTCCGCCATAGATTTTATCATTTTTTGATTGTCTAGAATTAAAGTGATGAAGAAAATATTAATAATGGAGATAAAATTGAAATTGTGTTATAGTTGTAGCTTTTTGGGAATTCTACAAAAAAGTGAGCAGCTATTCTTTCATTACTTAAAAACTAGTAAGCTGATTCACCAAAGTTGCTCATGTCATTAATGAATGGGTGATGTTATGACAGAAGTTTGTGTTGTTTCACTTTTCATTTTAATTGGTCACATAAGTGGAAGTATCAGTCACCATTCATGTCAGAAATATGCTCTTTCAACCGTTGCAATCATGGACTGGTTATAAGATTTCCTTAGAAAAATCAAAGAACTCTATTAGAATCTCTTGCTCTCTAGAGTTTGTAATAAAATTTGTAAATATTTGCCACACATTCTTTATGTGGGAGAAATTTACAGTGAATATATTTATATGTGTGTCTGTGTGTATACTGTTTTTTACAGAGAGATGTTAATTAAAGATTCCTTATTATTACCATACAATAGCCCTTACTCTTGCCAGTGATGGAAAGCAGATTCTTATTGGTCTCTCTCTCTACAGGTCTCACATTGGCTAGGAGGACTCATCTTTGGCTTTTTTTTCCTACCGAGACCACCGTTGTTTTCTAGTTCCTTCAGTAACTTCTGCACTCATCTTCCTTCTTTAGTTTCCAATCTCCACACAGCAGCCAACCTGTCATGTAACTTCTCTAGTTGAAATCATTTAAGGGCTTGTCATTAGATCAAAACCAGAAATATTTAATGGCCCTTCCAAAGTCTGCCTGATCTCTTCATAGCCAGCTTTCTGTACTATTTTCCCTCTTATTCACTATGCATACTCTGGGAACACGTGCTTTTGTTTGCGGAATACAAGAGCCCTTCCCATTCTCAGTGTTCCTCCTGCTCCTTCTGCCTATACTGCTCTGGTTCCAACTTTCTAGAGCAACTCATTCTTATCCTTCAGACCTCACAAGTATTATTGTTTCAAATTCTACATCACCCCACTCACTTTGTTTCTTTCATAGAATTTTTATAATGCATAAAACATATCCATATTTATTTACTTGCTTATTGTCTGTATCCCTCAAGAGGATATAAATTCGATGAGTGTAGACATGCTATCCTTTTTTTGTTTGTTTGTTTTTGTTGTCTTTGTTATTGCTATTTTTTGCTATAATCCTATTCTACTAACTATGAAAAAGTGAGTATTGTTTTTCTTTTTTGTAAGCAAGGCCAAACAAGGCTCAGCAAGTAGGAAGGAAGGGAAGAAGGTAGGTCTAGGCGAAAGAAAATAATTGGTATTACTTTTTGCTCTACTATTATCCTTACAGATCAATTTCGGTAAATCAGGTCATTCCTTTTATTGAATCCTGCTGAGCACTGAATACTTTTTATTTACTGAACATTTGGAGCCAAAATATACCTCCATCTTAAATGGTAATATTCTGAACCTCAGTAAGCAATCTGCCTTTATTTATTTAGGATCAAAAATGATCTATAGAGGGAAAAAATCTCAGAACAGAGGATGAAACTTCTTCACTTTTTAATGTGAAAGCACAAATTCAAATAAAATCACAAATAGAGCTTTGAAAAATTCCTTTTACAGATATACACAATATATGACTATTAAAGTAAATACTAGAAGATTAATATGGAGGTTAACATTCCCAGAATGAGGTAGGGTATGCTTTTAGAATGGAGTTGGGGAACCGGGACAGTTGGTATCTAAATGGGTAATGAATTCCAGAAAGTTAGTAACCATTATCCTCGATAAAAGTGATTGAACAATTAAATTTGTTTTCCATTTTATGCTCTGCTAATCTGTCTTAGTTATTTTTAAAGTATGTAATACTGAGAGAACCTTCGGGCAAAGAGAAATGTATATTTTCTTGTTCCACACTAGTACTTTTCCAAACAGTCCCTTTTCCTCTAAATATGGATCTATGCCTAGAGTTGAAGGCAGATATCTGCACCATCATTCACTTGCTTGCTACCATCATTCACTTATACTGTCCTTTGCCTGGGCAGCAAAATCTGTTCAATTTTATTGTAACTATTAATTCTAGTATCCCAGATCACATCCTTTTTCTATATAGACTGACTTGCATGTGTGAGGGAGATCATAGTGGTGGCAGTCCTTCTTGATACATCTAAGGATGATTTTTACGTAAACCTCTTTGGAGTACTTCATACCTATGCATAGAAGACCAGACACACCCAGTATGACTTGAATGACAAGTAATTTTTGAATAAAATTTTATCTAAATTTCTTGTGAATATTGGATTTTGGGAAGCTAGTTTAGTGAATCACGATTATAAATTTCATCTCTCACTTGGCCTCTATATACATCTCCATACTATCCTCATTAAATAGTGACTCAATGAAAACCAAAAATATTTCTAATCTTTATTGTACTAAGTATTAAAATGCTCAATACATCTTCTCCCCTCTTAGCAAACTTTTTAGGGAGGTATTCAACACATAGAGAAGATAGAAATCAGAAGAACAGTGGGTCTCTGCATTTTAATAACCTTTCTGCTTTTTAAGAAATTTTGGTGCTAGTTGAAGACATTTACCATACCTTACAAATTTCTAAAGCAAAATCATTCATGTGAAGAAAAATAGAAGCAATGTGATTTCATGATTGAAGTATTTTTTAATATATCTGAATTCTAGAGTCATGTTCTTATTGCAGAAAGCAGTTAATTATCTGGTATGATTTAGCTAGGTAGTTGCATAAGAATTTATCATTAAGAAGGTAACTCCATGTCATAGTATTTTAATCAGTATTATATTTCAGCTTGTTGATATACAGAGAGTTAATTGATATTATTTCCAACCTGTTACATAGTGATAATTGGGTGAAGTTATCAGAGCACTGCTTCAGGAATCAAAAGATATCATGCTGGCACAAACTGGTGGTATTACTTTAAGCAAATCAAATCACCTTTCTGTGGCTTAGTTTTTCTAATAGACAAAATAAAAGATATAATGGATATAATGACCTCTGAAGAGATTTACTTTTACCTTTAAATATGTAATATTGCATTCATCTCTTGCTACTCTCATAGAATAGCCTTTAATTCATGAGATAAATAATTATTTAGGGTAGGTATTGTTATATTAGCACTTAACTCTGTAATAATTCAGGAAAAATGTGTCAGTATGTGTATGTGTATCTATCCATCCATGCATCTGTCTAGAGACAAACGTATCAGAAAAAAGAGTAAAAACAAATGAGATAAAATGTTAACAACTGATGAATGTTAAGTGCGGAGAATACCAATGTGCAATATTCTTACAACTTTAAAAAATAATTTGTAACTTTTCAAGAGAGAAGGTATGAGCAAAAATAAACATTTCTATAATAAGGCAAGACGCAATAGCAAAATGGTGCAAGATGAAAGTATTTTGTTTGGGGATTAGTGCCAAATATTCCTCAATAAATTGTTCTGCTAAAACTTGGGAAGATATGCATGTTTTTGCCTCTGAGATCAAGTCTGTTTGATGAGTCTTTCTACCCTCTGGCTAGTCATATATATGGTGAGAAAGAAGACTAAGCATGATAACAGGGTGTGATGGTGACATGTCCTGCCTTGACCACTGGCCTGATATTGATAGGAGTAGTAACTGAGGCAGAGCATATGCACTTTCCCTTTAAACAATTAATGGCTTCAGTTGTAAACGGGCCTGATCAATGTTCTATAATTGATTAGCACTATCACCTCTTGCAGAAGAGTGTGGAAGGAGATAGGAATAAGGGAGCAGAGACCCTCCTCTTCTCTGCATGGAGTCAGGACATGTAACTATCTGTTATCTTAGTGCCATAGAAAATATAATAAAGTTTGATGGATATGCAGTATATTTGAATATAGTTAAAACAGTTACTTAACTTAAAAATGTCTGGAACTTTCTGCTTTCTATTCCAGCCTGTTAGTTTATACTTTTAGTATAAAGTCAATTTTAAGTTTATACTTTTATCTTGAGCTTAGTTCAATTCAGTCTTTCAGTCATGTCTGACTCTTTGCGACCCCATGGACAGCAGCATGCCAGGCCTCCCAGTCCATCACCAACTCCTGGAGTTTACTCAAACTCATGTCCATTGAGTTGGTGATGCCGTCTAACCATCTCATCCTCTGTCGTCCCCTTCTCCTCCTGCCTTCAATCTTTCCCAGCATCAGGGGCTTTTCAAATGAGTCAGTTCTTTGCATCAGTTGGCCAAACTCAGGTGGGGTTTTAGCTTCAGCATCAATCCTTCCAATGAATATTCAGGACTGATTTCCTTTAAGACTGATTGATTAGATCTCCTTGCAGTCCAAGGGACTCTTAAGAATCTTCCCCAATACCATAGTTCAAAAACGTCACTTCTTTGGCACTAAGCTTTCTTTATAGTCCAACTCTCACGTCCATACATGACTACTGGAAAAACTATAGCTTTGACTAGATGGACCTTTGTTGGCAAAGTAATGTCTCTGCTTTTTATATGCTGTCTAGGTTGGTCATAACGTTTCTTCCAAGGAGCAAGCATCTTTTAATTTCATGGCTGCAGTCACCATCTGCAGTGATTTTAGAACCCCCCCAAAATAAAGTCTTGCACAGTTTCCATTGTTTCCCCATTTATTTGCCATGAAGTGATGAGGCCAGATGCCATGATCTTAGTTTTCTGAATGTTCAGTTTTAAGACAACTTTTTCACTCTCCTCTTTCATTTTCATCAAGAGGTTCTTTAGTTCTTCTTCACTTTCTGCCATAAGTGTGGTATCATCTGCGTATCTGAGGTTACTGATATTTCTCCTGACAATCTGTATTCCAGCTTGTGCTTCATCCAGTCTTTCATTTTGCATGATATACTCTGCATATAAGTTAAATAAGCAGGGTGACAATATACAGCTTTGACGTACTCCTTCCCTGTTTGGAACCAGCCTGTTGTTCCATGTCCAGTTCTAACTTGTTTTTTGATCTGCATACAGATTTCTCAGGAGGCAGATTAGGTGGTCTGGTATTCCCATCTATTTAAGAATTTTCCACTCTAATAAGTTCAGTTCTCCTATTAGATGTCCCTTTTGCTTTTATAATCACCTCTAGCATCTCAATATTTTAAATTACAGTTTATTTATGAAATATATTTCTTGGCAGTTTTGAAGATTTCTGTTTTTCTGCCTTTGTAAATCTTTGGTGAAGGACTGTTTTAGCCTCTGGTTAAAGCTGTTTAACCTATGTTAAACATAGGTTTAAGCTATGGTTTTTCCAGTAGTCACATATGGATGTGAGAGATGGACCATAAAGAAGGCTGAGTGCCAAATAATTTATGCTTTCAAACTGTGGTGCTGAAGAAGACTCTTGAGACTCCCTTGGACTGCAAGGAGATCCAACCAATCACTCCTAAAGGAAATCAGTCCTGAATATTCACTTGAAGGACTGATGCTGAAGCTGAAGCTCCAATATTTTGGTCACCCGATGTGAAGCACCTACTCATTGGAAAAGAGCCTGATGGGAAAATTGAAGGCAGGAGAAGGGGCAACAGGGAATGAGATTGTTGGATGACATCACTGACTCGATAGACATGAGTTTGAGTAAACTCCAGGAGATAATGAAGGACAGGGAAGCCTGATGTGCTGCAGACCATGGGGTTGCAAAGAGTTGGATATGACTGAGCAACTGAACAACACATAGCATGTTGAAATGTTTTGTTTTGTTTGTAATCCAAATAATTGCCTTAATTTAATAATTCAAGAGCTGAAAGATAAATAAATTATATCATAGCCAGTACTATGTCAGGTATTGATTAAAAATCTGAATTTTTTGTCCTTACTATGTTGAGAGGATTATATCTGTCAAACTCTAAAGAAAGCAACAAAGTAAAAATGATGGCATGGTTCTTTTAAAATGCTGGAACAAAATTCTGACATTGGAAGATTCAACTTCAGGAAAATGAGAATAATCAGGGATTACCATCAAAATGTATATGCTAATAACCAGAAGTTTGAGTAAGCTCCGGGAGTTGGTGATTGACAGGAGAGCCTGGCGTGCTGCAGTCTGAGAGGTCACAAAGAGTCAGACACGACTGAGCCACTGAACTGAATAACAATTAATGTTGAGAGGCACAGTTACAGAATCAAAAGACTAAGTTGTTTTGAATGTAGGTTGGAAAAGACCAATCAGGATTCATAATTTTATGTGTGTAGATAAGATTACCAAAATTGTCAATAGGCTCTTCAGAGTTGGCAGGGATGGAGGATGACTGGATTGGGCTTCCTTAGCCAAAACTGGTCTTAGGCTGAAACCAATCTAGGATAGCCTCTGAAATTTCTGAACCAGAAAAGTCATAATGACCAAGATAAACAATGGCCCAGGAAAACAATATCTTCTAGCACATCATCTTGTTTGACCCTGTACTCAACCAGTTACATTTGTGAGCACTAGTTCAGCTTTGCATACAAAGACTCAGATATGTTAAGAGACTTCCAAATTTATACAATAAAAGAGTTTTAGGCCCAAAATTCAGGCCCACAGCTTCTTAGCTCAAGTTCAGAGCTCTTCCTACTACATCAGGAGGGAGCAGTACCACCCCCAGGTATTTCACAGCATATGCTTTTCATTTTTTCTTAGCCAGAATATCACATTTACTCAGAATAACTCACTCAGTAATAATGTTTAATATTGATTCTTTCTTTGTAGCTGTTCAACTTTCATTTGAAGGTCATCTTATTATTTGACTATAGGCTTCCCTGGTGGCTCAGAGGGTAAAGCATCTGCCTACAATGTGGGAGACCCAGGTTTGATCCCTGGGTTGGGAAGATCCTCTGGAGAAGGAAATGGCAACCCACTCCAGTACTCTTGCCTGGAAAATCCCATGGATGGAGGAGCCTGGTAGGCTACAGTCTATGGGGTCACAAAGAGTCGGACACAACTGAATGACTTCACCTCAGATACTGAATTTTTAATAGTATTATGTAAGTTTCCTTCCAAGCCAGTCCTCTGAGGCACTGCTTACCACGTATGAAGGGAAAAGAAATTAAGAGGTGGTGGTCAAATAGTTTAGTTGTGTTTAGGAAGCAGTCCTGGAACCTCTCTCTTCCCCTTTCCCTCTCATTCATGTTCCCAGTACTTTAATTCTGGTCTGGTTTAATTAAACCAACATGTGAGAACCTCTTGTGAATCACTCCACATCCTCTTGGATGCATCTCTTACTGCAGCCAGTGTTAGTAGTGCCCAGTTTCTTGCAGATGTTTCTCAGCCTCATACAGGGGCAAATTGATCATGTTTCACTTTGAAGAATAGGCTTCCTCTAGCCTCATATTCCATGCATTTTTGATGGGAGCAGAAGTTAATGGATAAACACTCCTCAATTGTCCTCTGGGCTTCAAGTTCCAATATACATTTCATATACCTTTTCAGAATGTCCTGCAAGATCAAATACTGTCATTTCGGCCTGGTCGGTAATGAAATAATGCATCTTTTAATTTGCTTTCCTTGTTTTCCTGTTAAACTCTCCTTGCCCCTAATTTCCTGAGATCACTTTAATTGCCTTACAAGTCTTTTTCTACGGCTTTGCCTTTGAGGGAACTAAGCTAATGAAGCAAACATGTGGAAGTGTAGTTCAGTTTTCTCTAAACATAGTGCAGTATTTCAACTGTTCTACTGAATAGAAACCCAAAGAACTGGGAGACTGTGACTAGTAATGAACCTTTAACGAGCCCTGGCACACATTAGATGTGGAATTCCAAGAAGAGCTGGCT
Organism: Neotragus pygmaeus; assembly: GCA_006410875.1. Classification (NCBI taxonomy): domain Eukaryota; kingdom Metazoa; phylum Chordata; class Mammalia; order Artiodactyla; family Bovidae; genus Neotragus; species Neotragus pygmaeus. The sequence goes on along the minus strand of SJYV01031731.1, from coordinate 98,600 downwards.
GAAGTTTCTGCCCAGTAGGATCGTAAGTTGGCGTATTTCCTGGTCCAGCATTAAGCATCTAGTGGGGAATATAAATGTGGATCAGAACTCTGTATTCCCTCCTGTCCCCGAGGCACCTGCTCCCTCCCTTGTCCCAAGCCTCCTAAGATTGAATTGTCTGACTCTGGATTTAATGGAAAACTCTGCTCTTGGAACCACATCTCAGAGCTAAAAGCAGAGCTAGTAATGAGCCCCGGGTGGTATGCCCATTTGCTATTCTGCTTCACAAGTTAGCTGTGGTCAGATAATTTATCTTGTGCTTGCATGATGTATTTTTTAAAACATGGTTTTATTCTACAATCAAATTCTAAATTTATTTTTCTTCTATATATTTTCCTCTGGTATATTTCTATGGGAAATGCCTTATTTTTCCTATAAAGAATCCTAGTATCATTCAAAACTTCCATTCTAATGACCAAAATAATATTCAGTTTCGTTATAAGAGCAATTACAGTACATGCAGTAAGGGATAATGCTAAATTAATTTTGCAGACTCATTTTAATTTTTACCTCTAAATGATGATTTTTCCCAGTGTTCAGATTGCTAGTAAAATATCGAGCAGCAAATATTTAAAATAGTATCTTTAAAAGTCTTATTTCCTGTTTTTCAAATCTGTACTGTTAATGAGTGTAAATGTGTTTTAAGAAAAAAAATTAACAGTTAACAGCAAATGGAGAAGTGCATTATCAAACTAGTGTCTAGTGGACCAGATGACATAGATTAAAAATATTTTAATATTAAAGGATTTTTCTTTTGTTCAGATGGACTTGAGTGATATGTTAAGGCTTATTGCAGATTAGAATTTCTGATGAATCTATTTTTCATCTTTTATGAGAGCTAAAGTACCTTTCAGGTAGACTCTGATATACACACCATTTCTAGTTGTAAACTATTTTATAAGATGGCCTTCAAATGACAGAAATTTGCTAACTAATTTATTGATAGCTGAATGACATTTTTAATATCATAAACTTGAAAATTATGTTTCTCTGAAAATATGTACATACTTAAATTGCATATGGATTTGTTTACTGTCATTAAGGAAAAAGAGTAAATTAAAATATTTTAATATCTAAGATTATATTGTAATTTTTTTGCACACTGCATTTGTACAATCTGTCTTAGGCTAAGTCGGTGTTTTATTATCATCATTTTTTTTTTCAAGGTTTTTTTTTTTTTTACTTTATTTTACTTTACAATACTCTATTGGCTTTGCCATACATCANTCTGGTATTCCCATCTCTTTCAGAATTTTCCACAGTTTATTGTGATCCACACAGTCAAAGGCTTTGGCATAGTCAATAAAGCAGAAATAGATGTTTTTCTGGAACTCTCTTGCTTTTTCCATGATCCAGCAGATGTTGGGAATTTGATCTCTGGTTCCTCTGCCTTTTCTAAAACCAGCTTGAACATCTGGAAGTTCACGGTTCACATATTGCTGAAGCCTGGCTTGGAGAATTTTGACCATTACTTTACTAGCGTGAGATGAGTGGAATTGTGCAGTCGTTTGAGCATTCTTTGGCATTGCCTTTCTTTGGGAGTGAAATGAGAACTGACATTTTCCAGTCCTGTGGCTACTGCTGAGTTTTCCAAATTTGCTGGCATATTAAGTGCAGCACTTTCACAGCATCATCTTTTAGTATTTGAAAGAGCTCAACTGGAATTCCATCACCTCCACTAGCTTTGTTTATAGTGATGCTTCCTAAGGCCCACTTGACTTCTCATTCCAGAATGGCTGGCTCTAGGTGAGTAATCACACCATGGTGATTATCTTGGTCGTGAAGATCTTTTTTGTACAGTTTTTCTGTGTATTCTTGCCACCTCTTCTTAATATGTTCTGATTCTGTCAGGTCCATACCATTTCTGTCCTTTACTGAGCCCGTCTTTGCTTGAAATGTTCCCTTGGTATCTCAAAGTTTATTGAAGAGATCTGTAGTCTTTCCCATTCTATTGTTTTCCTCTATTTCTTTGTGTTGATCACTGTGTTGATTCTTATCTCTCCTTGCTATTCTTTGGAACTCTGCATTCAAATGGGTATATCTTACTTTTTCTCCTTTACTTTTCATTTCTCTTCACAGCTATTTGTAAGGCTTCCTCAGACAACCATTTTGCTTTTTTTCCATTTCTTTTCTTGGGGATTGTCTTGATCCCTGTCTCCTGTACAATGTCATGAACCTCAGTCCATAGTTCATCAGGCAGTCTATCTATCAGATCTAGTCCGTTAATTCTATTTCTCACTTCCACTGTATAATCATAAGGGATTTGATTTAGGTCATACCTGAATGGTCTAGTGGTTTTCCCTAGTTTAGGATCTGGTATTGAGGGGAGGGGAAACCCAGATGTGACCTGTATTTGTTTATTGGCCTCTGAGTTAGAGAATCATTTGTATTTCCAAGAATAGGATCTATAAAGATCAATGACTTAATAATTGTTAGCTTTTAACATATTCTTGTGGTGGAATGAAAGTCTCATAGTGGAGATGTGGATAGATAGAACGAAATGTAAGAGTGTGTAAGGTAAATTTGATGATGTCTTTTTCAAAGAGACAGTGCAAAGCTGAAATCATAGTATATTCTTCTGTACTTCTGTTGTGCACTCAGAACGAAAGAATGTTTGCATTGCACTCTAACATTCTATGCTATAATAAATAGTTTCTTTAGGGATGACAGATAATGTAGAAATCAGATATAGACTGGCACTTGTGTAATAGAAACTTTTATTATCTTGATATTTAAAATCTCTTTTTACTCACTGAATAGAAATAGCTAATATGCCTAAAGTCTCCAAAATACTTAAACTATTATATGTTTTACAATGAAAATTTCATATAAAAATCCTGCTTTCTTCCTAGGAAGCCTTTCTGATTTTTAGAATGATCCCAATTAAGTCTGTTTGGGCAGTGATCTTTCTAGACTTAACAAACTACCTGCAAGGTTAAAACATATTCCCCCATGCCAAAAGAACTTTATAGCTTCTTTGCCTGCCTTAAGAATCATTCTTACCATTTAAAAAGAAAGATTGGGTGCTTTTGCCTAACATCAGGACAAAACAAAGTCTCCACTCTCCACTTTTATTTGACATTGTATTAGAAGTTTTAGCCAGAAAAATTAGGGGAAAAAAAAAATAAGAAAAAATAAATAACATCCAGATTGAAAAGGAAAGGGTAAAATTGTATTCACAGATGAAATGATCTTGAACACAGAAAATCCTAAGGAATCCACACCCTGCCAAGATACTGTTAAAAATAATATATGAGTTAATAAGCAAGTACTCTTGCCTGGCAAATCCCATGGACGGAGGAGCCTGGTAGGCTGCAGTCCATGGGGTCGCTAGGAGTTGGACACGACTGAGCAACTTCACTTTCACTTTTCACTTTCATGCATTGGAGAAGGAAATGGCAACCCACTCCAGTGTTCTTGCCTGGAGAATACCAGAGACAGGGGACCCTGGTGGGCTGCCATTTCTGGGGTCGCACAGAGTTGGACACAGCTGAAGTGACTTAGCAGTAGCAGCAGCAGCAGCAGGAAGATACAAAATCAATGTAAAAATCAGTTTTATTTCTGTAAGTGGCAATGAATATGAAATTAAGGAAATAATTCGATTTGCAAAATCTTTTTTAAAAACCTAGGAATAAATTTAATAAAAGTAGAAACTGACAACGTGAAAATGTGGTTCAAAGAAATTTTAAAAGTTCTAAATAAACAGAAACACATACAATGTTCATAAACCAGAAGACAAAGTTATCAAAATGGAAAGAAAGTGACAGTGAAAGCCATTCAATCAAGTCTGACTCTTTCCAACCCCATGGACTACACAGTCCACAGAATTCTCCAGGCTGAATACTGGAGTGGGTAGCCTTCCCTTCTCCAGGGAATCTTCCCAACCCAGGGATGGAGCCCAGGTCTCCCACATTGCAGGCAGATTCTTTACCCATTGAACTACCAGGGAAGCCCCTTATCAAAATGGAGTTCTCCTTAATTTGATCTACTGATTGAACACATTCTCTTCCAAAATTCTAACCTACTTTCAGTAACTGATAAGTTGATAATCAGATTTGTATGGAAATGCAAATGATCCAGAATAGCCAAAGTAAACTTTAAAACTGGGTAGACTTTATAGCATGTTAATTATGTCTCAATAAAGAGTTTAATTTTTTTTAAAGATGAGCATAAAGCTTTCGTTAACTATTTATTAGGCATTTTGATTTTTAGTACTCTCGAGTGATTGACCAACTAAGTTAATTAAGCATGATATTTAAAAAAATATATTAAATGTGTGCTTGGAACCAGCAACCCACTCCAGTACTCTTGCCTGGAAAATCCCATGGATGGAGGAAACTGGTGGGCTGCAGTCCATGGAGTCGCAAAGGGTTGGACCCAACTGAGCGACTTCACTTTTAGTAGTAACATAGTAGTAAGTAAGGAAATGGAACCAATTAATGATTAATAGTATTATTATTTGCTTTATTTCATTTTTTGGCTATTCTGGATCTTTATGCACGGGCTTGCTGCACTAGCTTTTCTCTAGTTGCAGAGAGCAGGGACAAACCTCTGGTTGCAGTGCACGGGCTTCTCATTGCAGGGATTTCTCTTGTGGAGCACAGGCTGTAGGTACATGGGCTTCAGTAGCCACAGCACGTGGGCTCAGTAGCTGTAGCTTCCAGGATCTAGAGGACAGGCTCCATAGCTGTGGCACATGAGCTTAGTTGTTCTGTGGCATATGGGATCTTCCGGGATCAGAAGTTGAACCCCTGTTTTCTACATTGCCAGGTGGATTCTCTACCACTGAACCACCAGGGGAGCCACCAAAAGTAAATTTCACTGTTTAGTTTATTCCTTGTGCTTAGAGGTGAACAAAGCAAAGGGCTTCCAACTAATCGTACCTATAGTTTGAAATTTTTTTTAACTTTAATTTTTTGAGTACTTATAAACCCTACCTGAGTTAGTCATAATAAAACATACAGTTGCATACAAGAAAAGGTATATCAGAAATCCGTTTAATTATTAAAGTCTTTTGGGCAAAACTGGGACAGAGAGCACATGATTGACAAGTTTAGGAAGAGATCAGAGGGATATGTGTCTGTCCATCACTCAATGTTGTATTATGTGGGGCATTTAAGTGAACTTTAAGGAAAGATTATGTTCACAGCTTTATACCTAAACTGAGCAGTCATATTACTGGGGCTTGGTACTGTTAATGGAGAAAGTGATCTGAGTACTAATGTTTTAGGAATAAGGAAGATTTTGAGTTTTTGTCTGTCTTTCAGAAATTAGTTTCTTTGAGGTATTTAATATTTTGGATTCTTTTTTATCATGATTACATGAGAATTTTTAAATAGAAGAGATATCCAAACCCACGGGATTAATTTTTTATTTCATCTTTTTAAAAATTTATATTAAAAAAATAAACAATTATATTCTACAACCCTTCCTGTTTCACTTTCCCAATGAACCTTTGTTCTTGAATAAATGACTCTTCTCAAATGGAAAAGTTGTTTCTAAAGGCCAGCTAGATAAACTTAACAAGTTATGCTTGTTATCCAGTTAATTCATGTTAAGTCTAATCCAGAACAAGTATTCGAGCTGGTTGTCCAACTCATGTAAAAACATCAGTGAAAACAGCTGTCTAAATGAAATGAAGGGCAGTTCAAGTAAACTTGCTAGGCAAATGATTATTTTAGTAGTCTTCAAGACTGTCTTGTCACAGTGCATTGGTCGCTAAGAAGCTGATTTACCATCAAATTTTAATTTCTGTACCCTTTGTATTAGTAAAAGGATAAGCTTGAATACACCCTTTTCGGTATTTCATATATTCACGTATGAGCAGATATAATTTTAAATGATGTGTTTTTATGATTGTTTGTCATCATTCTAGCAAAATTCAGATTTTGCTGTTAGGATGGTTCTCTGAATTCTTCCCTGAGGCAGAATTAATAGACTTGCGGTCTTGAATTCATAAACATTGATTCATACCCTTTAGAGGGTTAGCTCATCTTATAATAGAAACCCATTATGGAAAACACTTCTAACTACTTTCAATTGTCTCTTTTTTGTTAAGCAGAAGGATATAATTAAGTGCAATATTTAAAAGTGTAAATGTGCTGATTAGGATACTTACTTGTTTTTTATTTTCATAAAGTGAAAAGACAAATTAAATAAAATAGCCTCACTTTTTGAAACATTAGATTAAGTGTATACAGAGACATCGTAACTGTAATATATTTCTAATCCAGTCGATGTATGGCAAAGCCAATAGAGTATTGTAACGTAAAATAAAGTAAAAAAAAAAGAATTGAAAGAACTGGAAAACCAGAAATAAAGCTTTATGTAGAAGCAAAAGTTGTTATATAGTCATATGCATCATTGAATTAGACATGTGAAATAAAAGGGAGATAAAGTGAGAATGTTAGATTTCTGAAGTATACCTGTTCTCTATATAATAAGCAACAATAATATAGAAATGTACAGTGTTTATTTCTATAGCAAGTTAGGTTAATTTTCCAACTGATTAAGTATCATATATCATGAATATGTACTTCAAGGCATTATTGCATGGTTTTAAAAACAATTGTGTTTAACAGCAGTCAGGCAGTGAATGGGTACAATAAAAAACAATCAGGCTGAAAACAATCATCCACATTTCTTTCCATTTTTTTTTCCTGATGAAATCAGTTTGTTTGAGCAAAGAGAATTTGCTGGAAGATAATTTTAAATAAGATATAAGGAAGTGAGTTGTAGATGAAAGGTAGTTGACAAAAGTACTTGTGTATGTGAAGTGATTCTGGATTAGACTTATGGTCACTTTGTGGGTTTAAAGAAGGAGCTAGATGAATATGCTTTCAGGAAGATTATCAGCATGTTTTTTAATAGTCACCAATAAACCTGCTATGAAATGGTTTTCTCTTTGTAACTGAAGAAACATGGATCTGAAAATACACAGATCAAAACACGTTCACATGTATTTATCATTGTTTTCTGCTTACTCTGACTGTTCTCACTATTTTAGGAAGATTGCAATTTAGTAAATCTTTTAATGTTATTAATTACATCCTCAGTACCCCATGAAGCAGTGGTGCCCATTCTTTTGGGGTTTTGAATGTTACTGTAATTTCCCATTGATAGTCTTATATTTACAGCTTTTAAAATTATATCCTTTTTCTAAGTTGAACATTTGCATATATTAACATAGTAGATTTATATTCAAACACAGGATTAACAGATCCCTGAGGGTTTTTGTTTGTATTCTTGAAGATCCTCATATTCTCAATAATTTGTATGTTTATGAATTGATTTTATAGATGAACTAAAAGTATACCATACGCATTTTTTAAAATGCAGTGGTGACATCTTCAAGGAAATCACTGTTCCCACTGTCAGTGCCCACAGTTGATGCAGTTGATGGAGTTCATGTACATGTCCGTCAGTATGGTCTCGTGTACTAATGGTGATCAAGCTACTTCCGCCTCTGAATAAACAATTTATAGTAATAGAACCCAACATGAATCCCCCAATATGATATTATTTTGGAGGGAGACTAACCAACCACTTGTGGCAAGTTAACTCCAAAATCGTCTTCTATACTTGAAAAACCAGTGGTCTATCCTTTCAAGGATAGATACCTATTACACTTATGGGTTCAGCTTTTCTGCCAGAGCACTATCATTATCTGGAGGCATACAGAATACCTGTTATAAAGACCTGGAATGAAAACACAGTATCAGAGTAGGGGACCCATTTCTGACTAGATTAGTTCAAATACTTAAAATAATTCATTCTGCTAGGAATTCTTTTTCCTCATTTTATATGTGACTCCAGAGAGTTTCTGAAGTCATTTAACCAGTTGAACTGGATTTTAATAAAAGTCTATTTTGTAGCAAAGTTCATGATTTTTATGCAGTACCATTTATGAAGTTTTCTCATAGTTACAAAACACACTCATGCTAATAAATTCTAATATAAAAACATATTCTTAAGCAGATTGCAATATTCTGGAACTTAATTTGCCATTTTAATAGGCACACTCATAGTCCTACATCCTTTGGTTATTGAGATTTTATGGTTGGTCTACTTTCCAAATAATCTACAGAGATTCCTCTGAAAGAGTTCTTGCCTAGTTTTCCAAGTCTTGGTGTGTTTTCTGGGTGAAGAATGATTTATAGCATGATCTTTGAATAGTGAGAACCAAGTGAATGACATGTTTAGGAGTGAATAGTCCTAGCCCATAGCACGCAAGTGACGGGCAAGTTGAGACTAAGTCTCACAGGGTTCCACAGCTAGAAGAAAAGCACACAGAACATTTGAAGTTACATAGAAGTTTCCAGTACATGGTAGTTAATGAATGTATATGAACAGTTATGTAGCAGATGTCTAAGTAAATAAGTCTTGGTGGTTAGAAGCTGCTATAGGAGAGAATTTATCAAAATGAAGGTCACAGACACTGCAAAAAGTTTAAATGATTTAAAGTCTTTTTTATTTGTCTATGAACAGTATCATAATTATACAAAATGAAGTCTCATATTCTGGAATTCTTCTCAAATACAGACAAAGCTTTATTCACTATCTGAAGGTTACACTCTGCTGATAGGTTATCAGAAATACGTTGTTTGGCTTGAAAAGTTAAATTTTATTGGCTATAAGCAAGGTGAATATTCTCGTTTTCCACAGTTCTTACTGATTGCTATTGTATTAAGTGGCACATGTTTCATTTATTCAGTAATATTCTGGAGCTGGTCCAAGAATTCACTTGAGTTTGCTTTAGTTCAGTAAATTCATTGCAATGTGATATTTTAGTTTCTCTGATTTCTTTACTTTTCTATAGAAACAAATGTGTGCCATTAGACTAATACCTAATATAAGCAGAACACTACTCTCTCTTAATTTGCTATCCTTTCAGTTAACACAGCTTTGAACTAGGTAAGAAAATTGCAGTAACTGCTTAACGTCCTCCCAACATGGCTCTAAAGACTTCAGTACATCTATTTAATGATATGTTTTTAAATTACATGCATATGGAAAATTCACAAAAAAATAATGTCAAGCAGAACAAAAAGTAGAATACAAAATTGAAGATAATAATTAGTTTCTTTTCAGAAAATATAAACATAAAATTATCATTAGTAAATATATGTAAATGTCAGCACTGGTTACATTATTTCTTCTGCAATTTTCTGATTATTTTTGAGACCTTGCTGGAGTTAATAAAGATGATTTTGCATATACAAATACAAAAATATGTATTCTAGAAAAATAAAAAATAGAGGGAATATCAGCCAAAGAATTCTTTAAAATAATAATAAGTCAGAATGGAAAAGTTAGACTTCTGGTTAATTAAACAGAGTAGAGACCAGCCATAACATGTATATTATTCCTATGGCTGTTCCATTTGCAAAAGTAAAGGTTGTTTATGCCTGTTCTGGGGAATAGATCAACTAATGTAAAGATTTCTTACTTATACAGAGCATGGCTTTGTGAAAACTTACTCTTCAGTGGCAACATTACTTCTGATTCTATACCCTGCTTCATCAGGTTGGCTAGAATGTAGGCAACAAGTAATTTCTCTGTGATCTGGCAAGGGAGGAAAAATAATTTCCCTCTCTCTTTCTAGTTTCTTGGCTCAGAAACCCCATGAAAGAAAAAAACAGGTTAATAGGAGAAAAATAGGGGAGACCCAGGAAAACAGTAATTCCCCAAAATGGACCAAACCACTATGTTAAATAGCAATTCTAGTTAAAGACAAAAGAAGATGTTGAGGTGAGTCGGTAGAGGAATAGACAATGACTTATTAAGTCAAAAAGAAATTGGAATATTATAATACCTCAGAAACAGCACGATTATCAATATTTTCAGTGCTTCTCTGGTGGTTCAGTAGTAAAGAATCATCCTTTGCCAGTGCAACAGACACAGGTTCAATCCCTGATCTGGGAAGATCCCAAATGCTAGGGAGCAGTTAAGCCCATGCATCACAACTGCTGAGCCTGTGCTCTAGAGCCTGGGAGCCTCAACCATTAAGCCCGTGTGCCTCAGCTACTGAAACCTGCCTGCCCTGTGGCCCGTGCTGCACAACAGCAGAAGCCATGGCAATGCGAAGCCCAAGCGCCACAACTGTAGGGTAGCCCACACTCTAGTAGCTGCAACCAGAGAAAAGCCCGTGTAGCAGTGAAGACCTGGTATAGCCAAAAGTAAATCAATGCACAAAAATATAAAAAAGTTTTTTCTTTAAGCATGTGTGGCATATATTATTGGAGAAGGAAACGGCAAGCCACTCCAGTATTCTTGCCTGGATAATCCCAGGGACAGAGGAGCCTGGTGGGCTGCTGTCTATGGGGTCGCACAGGGTCGGACATGACTGACATGACTTAGCAGCAGCAGCATATATTATAAAGCAAATAGAACCCTTATTATCTGATTCACTGAGATCTTTACACTTTTACTCTGAGATGCAAACAGAACTAAATTATTAATCTGATGACTAATTCATGCAAAGATGGGCACAATAAAGGATAGAAAAGGTATGGACCTAACAGAAGCAGAAGATATTATAAAGAGGTGGAAAGAATACACAGAAGAACTATAATAAAAAGATCTTTATGACCCAGATAACCACGATGGTGTGATCACTCACCTAGAGCCAGACATCCTGGAGTGCAAAGTCAAGTGGGCCTTAGGAAGTGTTACTACAAACAAAGCTAGTGGAGGTGATGGAATTCCAGCTGAGCCATTTCAAATCCTAAAAGATGATGCTGTGAAAGTGCTGCACTCAATATGCCAGCAAATTTGGAAAACAGCAGTGGCCACGAGACAGGAAAATGTCAGTTTTCATTCCATTTCCAAAGGGCAATGCCAAAGAATGTTCAAACTACTGCATGATTGTACTCATTTTACATGCTAGCAAATTATTGTTCAAAATCTTTCAAGCCAGGCTTCAGCAGTATATGAATTGGGAATTTCCAGATGTACAAGCTGGATTTATAAAAGAAGAACCATAGATAAAATTGCCAACATCTGTTTAATCATAGAAAAAGCAAGAGAATGCCAGAAAAATATCTCCTTCTGCCTCATTGATAATAAAGCCTTTGACTGTGTGGATCACAAGAAACTGTGGAAAACTCTTAAAGAGATGGGACTACTACACCACCTTATTTGCCTCCTGAGAAACCTGTATGAAGTCAAGAAGCCTGTATGAGGTAAGAACCAGACATGAAACAATGGACTGCTTCCAAACTGGGAAAGGAGTACTTCAAGGCTGTCTATTGTCACCCTGCTCTTTAACTCGTGCAGAGTATATCATGTGAAATGCCAGACTAGATAAAGGTCAAGCTGGAATCAAGATTGTGGGAGAAATATCAATAACCTCAGATATGCAGATGACACCACCCTTATGTCAGAAATTGAAGAGGAACTAAAGAGCCTCTTAATGAATGTGAAAAAAAGAGTGAAAAAGCTGACTTAAAACAACATTCAAAATACTGAGATACTGGCATCTGGTCCCATACCTTCATGGCAAATAGATGGGGAAACAATGGAAAGAGTGACAGAATTTGTTTTCTTGGTTTCACAGGTAACTGCAGATGGTGACTGCAGCCATGAAATGAAATTAAAAGATGTTTGCTTGCTCCTTGGAAGAAAAGCTATGGCAAACCTAGACAGCATATTAAAAAGCATAGACTTGTTTTGCTGGCATTGCTCTACCTAGTCAAAGTGAAAGTGAAGTCACTCAGTCGTGTCCAACTCTTTGCGACCCCGTGGACTGTAGCCCACCAGGCTCCTCCGTCCATAGGAATCTCCAGGCGAGAATACTGGAGTGGGTTGCCATTTTCTTCTCCAGGGGATTTCCCTGATCCAGGGATTGAACCCAGGTCTCCCTCATTGTAGGCAGAAGCTTTAACCTCTGAGCCACCAGGGAAGCCCCCACCTAGTCAAAGCTATGGTTTTTCCAGTGGTTAAGTACAGATGTGAGAGCTGGGCTGTAAAGAAGGCTAGCATTGAAGAACTGATGGTTTCAAACTGTGGTGCTGGGGAAGACTCTTGAGAGTCCCTTGGAGGACAAGGAGATAAAACCAGTCCGTCTTAAAGGAAATCAGCCCTGAATATTTATTGGAAGGACTGGTGCTGAAACTAAAGCTCCAATACTTTGTGATGCAAAGAACTGACTCATTGGAAAAAACCCTGATGCTGGGGAAGATTGAGGGCAGGAGGAGAAGGGGGTGACAGAGAATGAGGCAGTTGAATGGCATCATTGACTCAATGGATATGAATTTGAGCAAACTCAGTGAGATAGTAAAGAACAGGGAAGACTGGTGTGCAGCAGTCCATGGGGTCACAGAGTTGGACATGACTGAATAGCAACCAATATAAATTACAACTGTTATTATTTAATGTTTGAATGCTAATGAAACACATAAATATCTTTTTTTATTTCACAATATAGAAGAGAAATGATATACTCATCCAAAAGAAATAAAATATACCAAAAATTCCTAATTGAATGCCTTCTCAACCATTAGTGAAAATAATTACTGAGCAGGAAAATATACCATCCTTCTCTTTAGACTGGCTTTCACATCCCCAGGAAGATTGAAGTCATCCCAGGGTGATCAGCTTCACAGTTTGAGAACTCTGTCCTAGTTAAGTAGAAAATCAGATAATTGCAAGAACAATTTGCTGCCTCCAGGTAATTTAGAAAATAGAAGTGACTGTAAGCTGTATTATTATGTAAAGTAACAAAATATAATTACTGCATAGGAGGTCTTGGTGTTTTGAAGCAGCAATCTTTAGAAATAGAAGGGTGAAGTGAATCATTTTCATTTTGTTTCCTATCTCTGCTCCTTATGTCTAGATTTAGCCTCTGATCAGACTAAAGTGGAAAATAATTTTTCTTTTTATAAAGTGTAAGGGGAGTTTGTAATTTCCTCGGTTCTGTCTCGTCACAATAAAAATTTGAAGCAATGGATGGACCAGTGTTACAGCTCCATATTATAGCTCAGTTTTATTTAGAAAGCAAAGGAAAATACATCCTTGGAGCATGAGGGTGAGCTGACCCAAAAGACAGGAAGAGAAGAGAAGCCCCAGCTCAATTTTGACACCTCTTTTTAATTTTTTTTTCTCTCCTCCTCCTGGGCACGCCTTTGTAAATTGGGCTAGCCAGGAGGGCTGTTTGTTTTACCTGAGGTCCTCACTCCAGTCCTCAGACCTTCCTTTGTTCCATTTTGCGGGCTTTTCCCTTCTTTGTCCTTTAGCCACTGCCATTTTGGACTCCTTTTTCCCATTCTAACTACCTAACATGACGAAAAACTGGAATCATATTAAAAAACAAACAAACAAAATCAAGACACTGTGGCAGTAAATCTGTATACTAGCAGGAGCATTTCCTATGTTGCTTGTAATGTTGGTGAAAAAACATGATCATAAATGTAAAGTGATAAGGGGAATTTTTTAAAAATAGCTTTTAGCTATTCAGTAGCAAACTTGTCAATTACAATGTTCAGTATTCTAACTTCAAAATATTTTAGGACTGGAGACTTCCAACTTGGCTATTCTGTTACTTATTTCACTATTCTTTTCATGTAGCTTTGGCCTAGGTTTTTATATATGGTAGAAGCTTGTATGGTGTAAGGAATTAAGCAGTGACTTCCAAGAGGAATCTACGGGTGACCGTATTGGCATTTTATACTCACTGTTTATGTAATTACTATATAATTACATGGGGTTGCAAAGAGTTGGACACAGCTTAGCGACTGAACAACAGCAATATTTTGATTTCAGTTTGGAACCTCACCATTGATGTTTCTTTGTAACAGTTCAAAATGGTATTGAAGACTGTTGTAGTACATTGTTTAGGATTAGGTATGGTAATATTTTCTTCAACTTCTTATCTTCTTTTTCCTTTTAGGGAAGCAGAATTTGCCACCCTAAAATTTGTCTCTTTGGCATTTTGATTGGTTTAAGCTGATCATTTTCTGAGAAACAGTAGACCTGAGAAGGGTCCTGAAAGCCAAGTAGGAGTTATCAATTTATAAGAAACATTTCTTACAGCTATTCATCCAGGACCTGGGGCTGATTGTGGCTCAGATGGTTAGCTTCTCATAAAAAAAAAAAAAAAAAAATCAGGCTTAAGTTGAAGAAAGTGGGGAAAACCACTAGGCCAGCCAGGTATGACTTAAATCAAACCCCTATGAACATGCAGTTGAGGTAATGAATAGATTCAAAGGATTAGATATAGTAAACAATGTGCCTGAAGATCTATGGACGGAGGTCCCTAATATTGTGCAGGAGGCAAAAAAACAAAAGAAAAGCAGGAAGGCAAAGTGGTTATCTGAGGAGGCTTTACAAATAGCTGAAGAAAGAAGAGAAGCAAAAAGCAAGGGAGAAAGAGAAAGATACATCCAACTGTACACAGAGTTCTACAGAATAGCAAGGAGAGACAAGAAAGCCTTCTTCAATGAACAGTGTATAAAACTAGAGGAAAACAACAGAAGGGGAAAGACTAGAGATCTCTTCAAGAAAACTGGAAATATCAAGGGAACATTTTTCCCAAAGATGGGCACAGTAAAGGACAGAAATGGTAGTGACCTAGGTTACACTGAAGAGATCAAGAAGAGTTGGAAAGAGTACACTGAAGAACTGTACAAAAAATATCTTAATGAACATCAAGTCCTAAAACATCTTAATTACTAAAATATCTTAATGAACATCCCGTCCTAAAACATCTTAATTACTACAATAGTGTGGTCAGTCACCCTGAGCCAGACATTCTATAGTGTGAAGTCTAGTGGGCCTTAGGAAGCACTACTGTTAATAAAGCTAGTAGATGTAATGGAATTCCAGTACAGCTATTCAAAACCCTAAAGGATGATGCCATCAAGGTGTTGCACTCAATATGTCATCAAATCTGGAAGACACAGTAGTGGCCACAGGACTGGAAAAGGTCAATCCTCATCCCAATTTCCATGAAGCATAGTACTAAAGAATGTGCTAATCATTGGACAGTTGCACTCATCTCCCATGCTAGTAAGGTCATGCTTAAAATCTTGCATGCAAACCAAGAACTTCCAGATGTCCAAGATGGATTTAAAAAAGGCAGAGTAGCCAGAAACCAAATTGAACATTTTCTGGATCATAGAGAAAGCAAGGGAATTCCAGAAAACATCTATCTCTGTTTCTGTGAATTCCAGAAAACATCTATCTCAACTATGCTGTAGCCTTTGACTATGTAGATCATAATAAACTATGTAAAGCTCTTACAGAGATGGGAATACAGGACCATCTTACATGTTTCCTGAGAAACCTGTATGCAGGTCAAGAAGCAACAGTTAGAACCTGTATGGAACAACTGATTGGTTCAAGTTGGGAAAGGAGTACCACAAGACTGTCTGCTGTCATCCTGTTTGTTTAACCTATATGCTGAGCACATCATGAGAAATGCCAGGCTGGATGAGTTACAAGCTGGAATCAAGAGGAGAAATATCAACCACCTCAAATATAAGCATGAGACCACTCTAATGGCAGAAAGCAAAGAGGAACTAAAGAACCTCTTGATGAGGGTGAAGGAGAGTGAAAGACCCAGCTTAAAACTAAATATTAAAAAAACAAAGATCGTAGCATCCGGCCCCATTACTTCATGGCAAATAGAAGGAGGAACTTTGAAAGTTGTGACAGTTATCCTCTTCTTGAGCTCTAAAATGACTGCAGATGGTGACTGCAGATAGTGACTGCAGCCATGAAATCAGAAGGTGATTGCTTCTTGGTAGGAAAGCTATGACAAACCTAGACAGTGTGTTGAAAAGAAGAGACATGACTGCCGACAAAGGTCCGTATAGTCAAGGCTGTGGTCTTCCTGGCGGTCATGTATGAGAGCCAAAGTGTAAAGAAGGCAGAGCACCAAAGAATTGATGCCTTTGAATTGTGGTGCTGGAGAAGACTCCTGAGAGGTCCCTTGGACAGCAAGGAGATCAAACCAGTCAATCTTAAGGGAAATCAATCCTGAATACACTTTGGAAGGGCTGATGCTGAAGCTGCAGTATTTTGATCTTCTGATGCTAATAGCCAACTCATTGGAAAAGTCCCTAATGCTGGGAAAGACTGAGGGCAGAAGGAGAAGAGGGTGTCAGAGGATGAGATGGCTGGATGGCCTCCCTGATGCAATGGACATGAACTTAGGCAAACTTCAGGAGATGGTGTGGGACAGGGAGGCCTTGCATGGTGAAATCCGTGGGGTCGCAAAAAGTCGAACATGACTGGGCAACTGAACGACAATAACAACAAGCGACAATTACATTTGTAAGAGAAGTCTCCATCTCCCTCTCTATACCTAGAGAGGAGGATGACGACACTCAAGGAACGCTCATCAGTGAAGCAGTCATCAGCTTTGTCTGACTCTTTGGGACCTCATGGTCTGTAGCCCGCCAGGCTCTTGTCTTCATGGAATTCTCCACTCAAAACTGGAGATTCTTGCCACAGTGGGTAGCCATGTCCTTCTCCAGGGGATCTTTTCAACCCAGGGGTTGAGCCTGGGTCTCCTGTATTGCAGGCTGAGGCTTTACCATCTGAGGAACCATGGAAGCCCATGGAGTAGGCAGAGGCTTAAATCTTTACCACAATCTCCCTTTTTATTGGATGTTGTTGGTACCCTCTCATAACCGCCTCTTCCCACCTTCAGCATATTCTTTTGTCGTTAGTTACCTGGAGATGGGATTTAAGGTGAGGGCTTCACTTTGGCCATTTTGGCAAGTTACTTAATTTCCTGGATCTTTTTCATTTGTACATGTTATTTTTTGTTTGATTTTCTTTTGTTAATCTATTTCATGTCAGTATATTCTTAGACCAACCAGAAAAACCTAGAAGAGTAGAGAAAAATTTCTTGTGCCTCAACACCTTCTCTAAGTCATAGTTTATTAACAAAACAGTTCTGTTATTTGAAATTTTTGATAATTTAACTGGAAAATCAAATGTATTGATTTAGACTTAACCTCCCTATGCTTAGGGCTTCCCCTTGTGGCTCAGGTGGTAAAGGATCTGCCTGCATTGTGGGAGTCCTGGGTTTGATCCCTGGGTTGGGAAGATTCCCTGGAGAAGGGAAAGGCTACCCACTCCAGTATTNTCCAAGGGACTCTCAAGAATCTTCTCCAACACCACACTTTAAAGGCATCAGTTCTTCAGCGCTCAGCCTTTTTTATGGTCCAAAGCTTAAAAAGTTACTGTTTTTTTTTTAATATATATGAATCTGTAGAGGTTATTAAATTCAAATTAATTGAATTTGAAAGTCATGCTTTTAAAAAATATATTTTATTAAGTTATAGTCGATTTACAATTAGTAAATGTAAACTGTTCACGTTCATGAGAACCCCATGAACAGTTTACATTTACTAATTCTAAACTCCCAATTCGACATGCTCCCCACCCCGCCCCTTGGTAACCACAAGTCTGTACTTACTGTGAGTCTGTTTTCTTTTGTAAATAGCTTAATTTTGGTCACATTTTAGGTTCCACATGTGAGTGGGATCAAATGGTCTTTGTCTTTGTCTTTCTGGCTTAATTTAGTGTGACGATCTCTCTGTTTATCCTTGCTGCTGCAAATGGCATTGTTTCATTTCTTTTTATGGCTGAGTACTGTTGCATTGTGTGTATGTATTTGTGTGTATATGTGTGTATATATCTTTATCCACATCTTTATCCGTTCATCTATCTTTGGGCATTTGTTTCTGTATCTTGGTTATTGTAAGTGATGTGCTGTGTATTATAGATGGTGTGCGTAAATCTTTTAGAGTTACAATTTTTTCTAGATATATACCCAGGAGTGGATTACTGGATCATATGACAATTCTTTTTTTGTTTTTGGGGACTCTCCATAGTGTTTTCCATAGGGGCTGTACCAATTTGCATTTCTGTCATCAGTGTGGAGGGTTCCCTTTTCTCCACATCCCCTTCAGCATTTGTTATTTGTAGACTTTGTAGTGATGGCAGTTCTGACCAGTATGAAGTGGTACCTCATTTACCCATTTCATTTGCATTTCTAAATACTTAGCAATGTTGAGATCTTTTCACGTGCCTGTTGCCCATCTGTATGTCTTTGGAAAAATATCTATTTAGGTCTCATGCTCTTTTTTTTGATGGAGTTGTTGGTTTTTTGGTTGTTACAGTTGTATGAGCTGTTTGTATATTTTGGAAATTAAGCTCTTGTTGGTCACATCATTTGCAAATATTTTCTTCCAGTCCATAGGTTGTCTTTTTGTTTATGGTTTCCTTTGGTATGCAGAAAGCTTGTAAGTTTGATTAGGTCTCATTTGTTTATTTTTGTTTTTATTTTTATTGCTGTGGGAGACTGAAAATCATGTATTTAACATGTGTTCCTCTTTTTCCATAGGAATGACAGTAAGTGCTAATAAAGACGGCTTGGGGGTGATTGTTCGAAGCATTATTCATGGAGGTGCCATTAGCCGAGATGGTCGGATTGCTGTTGGGGACTGTATATTGTGTATTAATGAAGAATCTACTATCAGTTTAACCAATGCCCAGGCACGAGCCCTGTTGAGAAGACATTCTCTCATTGGACCTGACATAAAGTAAGTATCATTTGGACCATAGTTTGGCTTGGGAAATAAAGGAATTTCAATCTATTAATCAGAATTTTCTCAGTGTATACTTCTGTTTGATATAAAAAAATGATCACATATTTAATACTACTTACTGAAGAATTTGACTATTCCTGAAAAGTTATTGATTGCATTGATTGTAGACTTTGGGAGAATATATCTGCAGTCAATAACTTCTTAATACTAACAGTACTGAAATACAGTTGACCCTTGAACAACACAGGTTTGAAATTCTCAAGTCCAAATATGCATAAATTTTTTTCAATAAATATATTGTTGGCTCTCTGTGGGTTTCATATCTTAACTTGGATCCAAATTTCCATCTGAGATTGATTTAATCCATAGATGGAAGACTTGTGGATACAGAGGGTCAGCTGTATTCTGGCATTTAAGGGATTTGAGCATCCATGGCTTTTGGTCTCCAAAGCACCTGGAGTCAATTCCTTGCAGATACCTAGCGACAACAATGTTTCAAAACAATGTTGCATACCATTATTATTTTTAATTTTCCAGTGATTTCTGCAAAAATCTTTATACGAGATATGAGATTTCTTTTACTGAGCAGGATGGTCCACACTTAGGAACTTACATAGAAGTTTGGATTGGCCACAGTATAGCAAATTGCACTACCTAATGGTCTGTATGAATATTCCCTAGTAAACCAGTTCTTTTGGGGTCAGCCAAGATTATATAGAAGCAATCTGACCCATAATTTTCCCTTTGTTGAACTGCTTTTCAACCCATATAAGAGAATTCACAAAAATGCTGTTATGGTCTGATGGTACTCAGGCTAGTTTGTGAAGAAGAATTTAAATATCTCATCATCCCATAATGTACTAAAAGCATGTCATATATGTGGTTTGTTTTTTAAATCACTAAACTTTTCTTGAGCCAGCATAAAAATCACTGCTGCTGCTGCTGCTAAGTCGCTTCAGTCGTGTCCGACTCTGTGCGACCCCATAGACGGCAGCCCACCAGGCTCCCCCGTCCCTGGGATTCTCCAGGCAAGAACACTGGAGTGGGTTGCCATTTCCTTCTCCAATGCATGAAAGTGAAGAGTGAAAGTGAAGTCGTTCAGTTGTGTCTGCATAACCTCATTGTCACACCTTAAGAATGTAATAGCTTGCCTTTTTTTCTCTATCATTAATAATTGAATATTTGCATTTAATGTGTAAGGGATAAAATAATAAAATAAGAATTCAAAGATTGTTTAAATTGATGTGATGAATAATAGTTTGGGAGACATTTTTTTATTAATATGGTATTACTGACTGCTTTCTGTATTTTTATTTTATAAAATACATATTGGTAGAGCTTAGGTAAGAAAGATTGTATTTAAAATCTGTTTTTCAACAACAACAACAAAATAAGTAAAATAAAATCTGTTTTTCATTTTTCCGTTGATAAAAAGCAAAAAATACATGCTGTTTAGTTTAGAGTGGGTTCTGTTGTCTTATATAAAGGAGATTTTTATTTTTAGGGTGGAATTTCACTAAGGGCTTTCATATTTTTAATGCCTTTTTGGCTTTTATTTTATAATCAGATCATCAGGTCATGTGACACTCTCATGATTATTTTATCAATCATACAAGTAAGAGTGAGGATCATTAAAAATTTCAGTGCCTCTACAGTAAGTGAAAGAGAAATATTAAGTGCTTTCCTCACCACTTGCAGGCTAGTATCCATTCCTTTTCCTTCAAAGATGAATGATATGGATCTACATGCAGACTCATTATTTGCAGTTCAGTTCAGTCTCTCAGTCATGTCCAACTCTTTGCGACCCCATGAACAGCAGCAGGCTGGGCCTCCCTGTCCGTCACCAACTCCCGGAGTCCACCAAAACCCATGTCCATCGAGTTGATGATGCCATCCAACCATCTCATTCTCTGTCATCCCCTTCTCTCCCTGCCCACAGTCTTTCCCAGCATCAGGGTCTTTTCAAATGAGTCAGTTCTTTGCATCAGGTGGCCAAAGTATTGGATTTTCAGCTTCAACATCAGTCCTTCCAATGAACATCCAGGACTGATCTCCTTTAGGATGGACTGGTTGGATCTCCTTGCAGTCCAAGGGACTCTCAAGAGTCTTCTCCAACACCACGGTTCAAAAGCATCAATTCTTCAGTGTTCAGCTTTCTTCACAGTCCAACTTTCACATCCATACATGACCACTGGAAAAACCAGAGCCTTGACTAGATGGACCTTTGTTGGCAGAGTATTGTCTCTGCTTTTTAATATGCTGTCTAGGTTGGTCATAACTTTCCCTCCAAGGAGTGTCTTTTAATTTCATGGCTGCAGTCACCATCTTTACTGGTGTCTATAGCAGTAATTATTAGCAAGCACAGAAAAATGTAACTGCAATTAATCTTTTATCCTTCATCAGGAATTCATCCCACACTTTAGGGATNTCCAACACCACAGTTCAAAAGCATCAATTCTTCAGTGTTCAGCTTTCTTCACAGTCCAACTCACATCCATACATGACCACTGGAAAAACTGTAGCCTTGACTAGACAGACCTTTGTTGGCAAAGTAATGTCTCTGTTTTTTAATATGCTATCTATTTTGGTCATAACTTTCCTTCCAAGGAGTAAGCACCTTTTAATTTCATGGTGCAATCACCATCTGCAGTGATTTGGGAGCCCAGAAAAATAAAGTCAGCCACTGTTTCCACTGTTTCCCCATCTACTTGCCATGAAGTGATAGGACTAGATGCCATGATCTTGGTTTTCTGAATGTTGAGCTTTAAACCAACTTTTTCACTCTCCTGTTTCACTTTCATCAAGGGGCTTTTTAGTTCCTTTTCACTTTCTGCCATAAGGGTGGTGTCATCTACATATCTGAGGTTATTGATATTTCTTCTGGCAATCTTGATTCCAGCTTATGCTTCCTCCAGCCCAGCCTTTCTCATGATGTACTCGAGGCTGAGGTTCTCTACAACAAAGAAGACTGACCTAGACTGTGAGTCAAGGATGCTACCCTGAAGAAGTGATGGAACACATAAAGGATAAGAAGGAGTTAGGTAGGGGTAGAATGAAAAGTTTATATTCTTTCACTGTTCAAAGCTCTCCTTCAGTGCATGGCAGAGGAGAGATGCTCAAGAAATATTTGTTACATGAATCAGGGATGGTGGGAAAAAACATTCACAGAAAAGTCAATTTAGTCAGCAGAAGAGATGAACACAGTCTCAGTTCAAGGGGAGAATGACAGTTTCTGGAGGCCGGGGAAAAAATGATTCTCTACCTCTATTCAAATAGCAAGGAAAAAATGAATTGGAAGTTAAATGTTAGCAGTGATTAATTCCAGAGGTAAACCTTATCACATCACATTCAGTGGATACTTAGGGTCAATTTTTTTTTAAGTCTTTATTGAATGTGTTACAACATTGCCTTTGTTGTTTATATTCTTTTTTTTTTTTTTTGCTGTGAAGCATGTGAGATCTTAGCTCCCCAATCAGGGATCAAAGCCTCATCCTCTGCATTGGAAGGTGAAGCCTTAACCACTGGGCAACCAGGGAAGTCCCCCAAAGCTAATTTTTAAATTTGTCCATTGGGTTCACGGTCAGTAGGGAGTTCTACCCTGGGCTACTCCTGAATCTAAATGACTAAATATAGTGACATCTAGGCAGAGGGAGCTCCTTGGTGGCTCAGATGATAAAGATCAAACCTGGGTTTGATCCCTGGGTTGAGAAGATCCCTGGAGAAGGGAGTGGATACCCACTCCACAGTATTCTTTTATTTCCCCTGAACTTATTTATTTTTATGAAGGAATATTGCTTAAAATACTGTGTTGGCCTCTGCCATACATCAACATGAGTCAGCCATAGCTATACTTGCTTGGAGAATTCTGTTTACAGATGCTACAGTCCTTGGGGTTGCAAAGGTCAGACATGACTGCATGACTCACACACAAGCAGAGGGGCACAGATGCTTTCAGGACCTACCTCTGGCATAGTCTGACTTTGAAACTTTTAAATACAGCTTTGATTTCCTATTTGCAAATATATTTTTTGCCTGTGTTCAGAGATATCAAAATGAGTCCCTGTCTTCCTCTAGGTCAAATTCTGCTTTTAAGTTTGTATGAAGCCTCTAGGCAGAGACTTCAAGTAAGGTCTGCTCTGTTGAGCATACTTGGATTGACTTTATCTGCTGAATCCATCTTCCACTTTGCATAAAGCACAATTTTCTCTTAAAAAACAGAGTTTTCACTGGTTTATCAGTACTCTAGCTTGGATGTATTTATTGAAGATACTTCATGGTTGCTTAATTTTTTGTAAATAAAAGTAGCAAGGAACACATACTTATCAGTGTGTGCCTATTTTTACTTGCAAGCAAACAAACATTGATTTGCCTCTCTGCTATTAATGGAAGCATTCTTATGGCGGTACTGATTGTACCACATCTCAGGTTANTGAATAAACAACAAGGTCTGTCTCTTATACACATCTAGATGTGTATAAGAGACAGGCTATTAATGGAAGCATTCTTATGGCGGTACTGATTGTACCACATCTCAGGTTATAATATCAGGAGATACATCTTTGTAATCACAGAGACCCACAGTCATAATTGCCTGATGTTTCCTTCAAGGACAGGTAATCTGAGGTTACAACTGGTAGTTCTGATGGCAAAAGTGTGATATTTATAATGGAAAACTTAACATTAATTAGAAAGCAATCAAATGACAAGGCAGTCTTTGCTGTCGGGAAAGATATATTTTAAAAAGTCAAAACGTTATGAGTCATTCCCTTACAATGCAATTCTCTATTTTGGCTCCACCTCGTTAATTTGCAAACCAGCTTCTACTCTAAGAGAGGAAATGATTTTCTGTAAAAATCCCCAAAGCGGCTTTGTTTCACTATGTTGTTTGAATTCTACTGGGTTTCTTTTAAAACTCTTTCGAAACTACTGAATATTTTAGTTGTAAAGAAACTGAGACAAATACTTTTTCTAAATTATCAATTATCATGTTTAATTTTATCTAATCTTAGGATTAAGGGAGATGATCCAAATCTTTTCCTGGAAATGTTTTAGATACTAGCTAGAGCCGTAAGAGCTATAGGGGAATAAAAAGCAAAAAATTCATTGGCTTTTTAAAATAGGAGCTTAGGTTAAAAACGATAAAAGCCCTAAGAAATGAAGGCATCAGAAAATGAATATTCTCTAGTGGAGAAGAAAGAGCAAAAGGCATAATGCCAGGTTCTCACTTTGCTTTGTATTTTTTCCTCCCCTAAAACTTCTTTAAATAGAGTGAACAGTTTTACTTATATGCAGAAACGAAGCTGAAGATATTCAAATGAAAGTAGAAATGACAGCACCAGGGTTGCTTGACAACTTCACAAAAGTATCAAGGGAAAGAAGAGAGAAAATCGAATAGTGGCTTGCTTCTGATGATGGAGAAAAAGGTCTCGTTAAGGATGAATCCTGGCGATTTGATCCCGAACTATCCCTACTCCAGGCAGTGTCCTGAGGGATTCTACACCCTGGATTTGCATCTCAAATAACTTCTGTGAATTCCTGGTGGTCTGGTAAGTGAGTACAGCTTTCTTCATGAGTTCTGGACTGAGTTGAATAATCAATCTTTCCAAAGTTCTTGGTGGTTTCTGGTGAGATTGCTGCAACAGACTTCAAGCATCTAACTAAAGACCCCTCTGCTAGAAGCAAGCCTGCCTCATACGCAAAACAGTCGAAATGCTCTACTTTCTGATGACCAATCAGTGGCATTGCAACACCTGTGCTTTCAGGAAATTAGAAGCAAAGACTCCCTGCAGAGGTGTGTGGTCACCTGCTGTGAGCTCTGCAGAGGTGTCATCTGTCTTCTTTTGCTAAGAGGCTTCTTTCTTATAAAATTTCCCACATCATTAAAATTCACTTAACTTTCTAATCTGCTTATAGTTTTGTGTTGTGTTTTCAGTTCTGTCTGACTCTTTGCGACCCCATGGACTGCAGCCCGCTGCATGGAATTCTCCAGACAAAAATATTGGAGTGGGTTGCCATTCCCTTCTCCAGGAGATCTTCCTGACCCAGGGATTGAACTCAGGGCTTCGGCATTGCAAGCTGATTCTTTACTGTCTGAGTCAGCAGGGACGCTTATTATTTTAGCATATAAATATTTCCTTAAGGTCCTGAGTTTTGTCTCTATACTTTGAAATTATACATCCAATGTATTTTTTTCAGTCACATCTGAATGGCTAAAGTGAAGTGGAGTCCTGCAAGATTCTGTTAATTGGGAACCTTCTAGGTGGTCAGCCTGGGGGGAGAGAAAGGAGAAGCCAGATCCCTCCATAAGGCTTGAAGAGTGCATTTCATCAGTCTGTAATGAGTTTAAAAAATATCCCGCTATCTCCCTTTTCAGAAGCCAAGCTTAACTTGGAAAAGTTTTTGAGAAACTTCTAAAGACGTGGTTCTTAGACCATTTAAATAAAGCATTTGATGGAACAGGAGTCAGGAACTCATTGAAAGTGAAGTTGACACTTGGCAGGTGGTTTTATGGTTAAAAAACAATCCTGTGTGATTCTCCAGATCTTGTGGAAGAGTTCAGTTATAGTTGCCTCCTACCCATCTATCCACGCATCCATCCATCCAAGGTTTATCTCTATACAAGGTACAAGGAATACAAAAGTGAACAGTACAGGTTCCTGTCCTCTAGATGTTCTATTCTGGTGACAGAAGAAAGAAGAAAAGGAGGAGAGAAGAAAGTATAGGGTAAGAGATGACAGGAGGCATTTGCGCAAAGGATTATCATACAGTGCAATACATTTTCAAGCGTAAGTTCATATAAAGTGCTATGGGAACACCAATAAAGACTTTTTTTTTTTTTTTCAAAACACCAAAGCTACTTACAGGCATCCAGCTAAGCTAATTTAATTTGTATTACATATACACTATTGATAGAATATATAAAATAGATAACTAATGAGAACATGCCACAGGGAACTCTGCTTAATGCACTGCGACAACCTGAATGGTAAAGAAGACCAAAACGGAGGGGAAATATGCACACACATAGCTGATTCACTTTGTTGTACAGTAGCAACTAATGTAACATTGTAAAGCAACTCTACTCCAGTAAAAGCTAACTTAAAAGAAGACCATCAGAAAAATTGTATCTTAGTTCCTTTCTAATTGTTAAAGAACTTTGAAATGTCCAAGATCGAAAAATGGGGAGAGATTAATACTATACAGAATGTGGACAAGTCACTTTAGTTAACTGAATTGCAAAGAGACTAAAATTCTCTGTGTATTCTTAAAAATAAGCATTGTAGTTGTTCATCTTAGTCATGCTATACTTACCTATAAGCACATCAATATTGAATAAAAATAATTGACAATAAAGCTAACTTCTATATAGCAAATCATTTAGTTCCCATACACCCATGGTGGATTCATGTTCATGTACGGCAAAACGAATACAGTATTGTAAAGTAAAAGAAAGTAAAAANAGTCTAGAGATTTTCCCTAGTTTTTTCAATTTAAGTACTAATTTTGCAATAAGGAGTTCATGATCTGAGCCATAGTCAGCTTCTGGTCTTGTTTTTGCTAAGGAAAATCAATCCTGAATATTCACTGGAAGGACTGATGCTGAAGGGGAAGCACCAACACTTTGGCCACCTCATGTGAAGAACTTAGTGGAAAAGACCCAGATGCTGGGAAATAGTGAAGGCAGCAGGAGAAGGGGATGACAGAGGATGGATGGCATTGGTAGATGGCATCACCAACTCAATAAACATGGGTTTGAGCAAGCTCCAGAAGTTGGTGATGGACAAGGAAGCCTGGCATGCTGCATTCCAATGGATGGCAAAGAGTCAGACATGACTGAGCTACTGAAATGAACTGAAAAGTGAACTTAATCAGTGAAGGCATTATACAGTGAAAAGGCTTTTACAAGCTGTTCCCTTACCTCTTGTTCTGTTAAACAGGGTCAAGAATTTCTGGTAGTCAGTCTCTGTGAATTCCAATGAGTTACAGTGTCATTATCATAAGTTGATCAGATGTACACCCAGGTATTTCCTGGAGGAGGGCATGAGAGCCCACTCCATTATTCTTGCCTGGAGAATCCCATGGACAATGGAGCCTGGCGGGCTACAGTCCATGGGGTCACAAAGAGTCAGACACAACTGAATCAAATTAGTATGTTCGCACACACACACACTCAGATATTTGGTTGGAAATTTATACTGGATAAATCATAGATAGCTTCTATAACACATAGACACTAAAATAAAGACAATATAAAGGNTCCATGGGGTCACAAAGAGTCAGACACAACTGAATCAAATTAGTATGTTCGCACACACACACACTCAGATATTTGGTTGGAAATTTATACTGGATAAATCATAGATAGCTTCTATAACACATAGACACTAAAATAAAGACAATATAAAGGCTCAAACAACAATGGAACATTTTTATTATTCACTTTTCTGGTTAATGGGTGATTTTACTCTCTGGAGAGGTTTAGAAGTACAGACTCTTTTCCTTGTGATCCTACTTGTCATAGGGTCTTGTAGTACCCTCATGGCAGAAAATGAAGATGAACTTTAGAGACGGCACATTTGCTTTTTAAATCTTTATCCTGTAAGTGACCGACATTAGAATAGCCAGAACTTGTTCAATGAAAATTGGGCTGGGAAATGTCTCCAGCTAGGACACTACTTCCCAATGACAACTCTGAGCTCTGGAAAAGCAAGTACTAATTTTGAAGACAACCCGCCATCTCTGCCTCTGAAAACCTCCCTCAAACATCACCATCTATAGATCTCTCCTGTGGGGCTTACTTGATAAAAATAAACTGGATTGCCAGACTCTTTTTAGTTAACAGTGTCCTTGCTTCTTAAACTTCAATATGCCTATAAATACACAGTAAACTATGCACTGTGATTCCATAGTTCTAGTGTAGACTTTCAGTTTCTGAATTTCTAACAAGATCTCAGGTAATAAAAATTCTGTTGCTCTGTGGACCATTCTTTGAGCAACAAAGACCCAAGTTACAGCACTCTGCCTCCCTCTGTTCCATTTATTTCTGAGTTCAGAGCCATTTTGACTAAACTTTTCCAGGGAACATACATCCTCTCTAGTGCTAGTGTGTGCAGCAGTAATTTCCTGGTGGAAAGAAATAGGAGAGAGTCCCTAATAATCTCCCTGTTCTTTCTGCAGCTTTTCATGGTGGGTTTAACATCACTAAAAGTTAAAACGGGGTATTTTTAAAGAGTCATAATGATTCACATAACAAATCTTTATGAAAGGGAAAAAAGTGACTTGAATCATTTAGACTGAAGGTCTTTAGAGAGGAAGAAAAGAGGATATGCTGGAAGTGGTAATTAGTACAAGGAGAATCTCTACCACATTTCCAGGTCCAATGGTTAGGGAGGTAAGGAGACTAACACCAACTGAATGAGCTGTGTGGACGCCTGGTTAGAACAAGAAAGTAATGGGACAAATTAGAGAATCTGACGAAGGAAGAAAAGTTGAAGGAGTTTTGGGAGAGGGAAAGATGGGTAGAAAGTTGCTAGGGTATATTCTGGGAATTGAAATCTGAGAGATAATGTATAACCTGGAGAGCCAAGCTTCCTGTGGTGATTGATATAAAAAGTTGCAGATGACAATTATTTTAGTCCTGATGATTCTGAACAGATAGCAGTAGAGCTCAGGGAAAGAGGGAATGGGATTAGAGATTAGGGCGTGTCAGAAGCAAGTTCCGGATCTCCCGACTGACTCACATTGGTGGAGGTCTCCAAAGGGAAGGTCTGATTCTGAGTATGTCAAGGAAGTTTACCCAGGAAAATGAAAGAATGTACTGGCAGAAGAAGGAGAATTTAGGTAGCAGTACAATGTAGAACCCCCCTCATATTATACTCTTATTGTATTAAATACACATCTTTCAGTTTCTGTCTGATATATTCTCTGCCCAAAGGCAGATATCATCATCACTACTTTTTTTTAAATTCAATTTTCTCAATGTGGCTGATTGTTTTATATAACACTTGTGGATGACTGAAAATAATGTGGAACTTCTAAGGGATATATAATTCTGTTTAAAGGCTGCACATCTCCTGAAAGTTAAATCATTGCAGATCCATCACTGTATACTGTGTGATTTGGTTATTAAAAAATAAATAAATCATAAATTCTTTGAGCAAAGTTAATAACAAACAGAAAGGCTGTGGCAGGAACCAGATCAGCTTTTCTTCTGATTAACTGAAAGAGATTGATTTAAAATTTATACTATCAAGCAAAAGGCAATTTCTGTATTATCCCCAGGCAGTTACACAGTGGTGAGAAACACAGCCACATACCAAATCCTCTCCATTATACATACTTACTTTCAATTTGTTAGTTCATTTCATCATCAGTCATCTACCCTTTCATTCAGGAAATGTAAGCTAGCAGTGCAGTTCGTTTATGGAACACTATTTTCATACTTAGCAATGTGTGAAACTGAATTCTTCACTTTGTTAAATTCAGCCTTATTCAGTGCAAGGGAATTGTAGACACGCGTAGGGACAGACACCAAAGTGCTGAACAGGCAGAGGGTAAACATAGAAGTTGCTCCTTGGAATCTTCTCTAAGCAGAAAGCTCTGAATGATGATTTTTGACTCTTAGATGTCTTTTTGTTTTCTCATAATGTACAGGTGACTAAGACCAGCTTCCCTCAGCTTTTGAGATAATGAAGTTGAAACATTGCCACTGAAGCAGCATCTCGTTTCCCCTTTTTATTTGTTACTACTTCTATATTCGATGTTGCAAGAGGGATTTCCAAAGCACGCTGATAAATAAAATGAGTTTATATAAATTCTGGAACCCTTAGTGTCATGGGTAAAGGTAGAATATTTTAATTATGTAAGTAGTTCTTATTATCTTGAGACTCAACTGCTTCTAGGCATCTTCTTCATTAAATGAACCTAGGCTTTTAAAACATTCCAAATACTGTGTTTATTTGTGAATTTAACCACCAGTTTGACAGAAGTTGATGAGAAATAGGTCAAGTCAAACTTGAATGTGTGGGGGGATGTTTCCAGAGAACCAACTGAATTTTTTTTTCTTTTTAAAAGCTGCTTTCTTTCCTGTACTGTATTTTCCGTTTCTTTGCACTGCTAAGCTAATTGTCTGCTGACATAGCCATTATCTTTTATAGTCATTTCAAGTAGCAAAAGGATTGGTTGCATATGATTTTTACCACTTCTCTTGGACTTACAACCAGTTCTCCCTGATTGCTTCATTTTAATAGCCTGCATAATGCAATTAAAAATCTCTAACACCATTTGAGCGTAAGATGGCTATGACCAACGAAGAAGGCAAGCTAAAGACCCTGACCATGATACTGTGTATGCAAGGAAAGCTACTTTCTTTGGGGTAGAAACTTGAACAAACAAAACCACAGCATCTAGGATATAGGAAGTCATTGTAAGAAAAAAAAAAAAATAGAGGATTTTTATTTGTTTGTTTTTATCAAGACTTCAATGGCACCCCACTCCAGTACTCTTGCCTGGAAAATCCCATGGACGGAGGAGCCTGGTAGGCTGCAGTCCATGGGGTCGCTAAGAGTCGGGCATGACTGAGGGACTTCACTTTCACTTTTCACTTTCATCCATTGGAGAAGGAAATGACAACCCACTCCAGCACTCTTGCCTGGAGAATCCCAGAGACAGCAGAGCCTAGTGGGTTGCCGTCTATGGGGTCGCACAGAGTCGGACATGACTGAAGCGATTTAGCAGCAGCAGCAGCAGCAGTAGCAGCATGCATCCAGTTATTGCAAAACTTCCAAAGTTCCTTTGTCAAGTGAGATTATGAAATGTTTCAAATGCAAGAGAATGTTTCTATTGGATTGCCTTTCTATTTGAATAGAACATTGTATCAATAGTCATTCCTCCCGTGATTCTAAATTGCAGAGTCTAGAGGCATAGGTCAAAATAATAATCACATTTACACAATCCTATATCACTTTTTAAAAAATAGAGCAACCTCAATGAAATATGTCTTCATGAAACCAAAGCAGATGCTTTTACTTTATCAAGACTGAGAAGAAATAAGGCTGTTTGATGTTGAACAGGTATTAATAAACTGCTGTTGTTTTAATCTTTTCATATTCCTTCCTCCTTCCTTCCTCCCTTCCTTCTTTACTTTTTACTAAAACATCTGATCCATCCAAGAGGAATGAATTAAAGGTGTCCTTCCTTTAGTGAAATGTTAAGTCTTTGGGGATTTAAGGGTGTTTTATAATGTTTCCTTATATGACTTGGATAAAATGAAAAGGATAGGAAGGGAGGATTTGCCCTATTTCCGTCTGCCTGCCTAACTGAGACATTGTCCTTGGACTGAGATTTATACCACTGGCTCCCCTGACTTCCAAGACTTTGTACTCACATTGGAATTTTATCACTGGCTTATCTGGGTCACCACCTTGCAGACAGCAGATCACGGGGACTTAGCCCCCATGATTATATGTGCCAACTCAAAGATAGATAGGTAGATAGACAGACAGATCCATTAGTTTTGTTTCTCTGGTGAATCTTGGTTAATACAGTACATTTTTCATTTATGAATATTTTTATGGAAAACAAAAAATATTCTATCTGATTACTCAAAATAAGAAGGTGGAGTATTTGATTGGGTGATCCATACTTAAGGGCTTCCCTTGTGACTCAGCTGGTAAAGAATCCACCTGCAATGTGGGAGACCTGGGTTTGATCCTTAGGTTGGGAAAATCCCCTGAAGAAGAGAATGACTACTTACTCCAATATTCTGGCCTGGAGAATTCCATGGACTATATGGTCCATGTGGTTGCAAAGAGTCAGACATGGCTGAGTCACTTTCACTTTCACTTCCTTTCTATACTTAAAGCCAGAGTAGAAACTTCTAAGCCTTGATGGTGAGGGGAAACCCAATAATTAAATAAATAATATAAATAAAATATATGAGTAGAATATAACCCAATATTACATTTTGAGGAGGAACAGAAAAAGGAAATGGAAACAAAATCAGAAGAAAAAGAGTAGGAGAATAAGGAAAGGGCAAAGAGTAAATGACATTTTTAGTATCATGATGGGTGGTTGACAAAAAGCATCATAATGGGACATGGAACAGAGGCACTGACAAAACCTCATGAATTTCTGTATGACAGCAATTCAGTCACTCACAAACATTTATGGTGGAACCAGTATTTGGCAGACCTCTTTACGTCAATGATAAGAGCTTGATTTTTAGGTTTTTCAACTACTGCTTAGTAAAACAAATAATCACATAAACAAACAACCAAAAGTCCCAAAGTAGGCAAAAACAGCTTAATACAGGTAGAAATACAACTGTAAAAAATACAACTTCAGTGCCTGAAGATCTAATTTAGGATGAGGTTTACTAAAGACATAACTAGGAGCTGTCAAAGTCAAAATTTGGAATGTATCCTACAAAGAAGATTGACTCTGAAAGTCCCAGGAGATGAGTAGGAATTGTTTAAACTATAAGACTTCTTTGAACAAAGCATACTTAGCATAGAAAATCTGTTGTCAAAGTTGAAATTCATCATGTATGTTCTACCATCTACTAATTCTACAGGAAATTAGAGAACTTATATAATGGTAGGGAAGCAAAGCATTCACTGGACCCTCAGATAACATTCAGTGACCCAAGTAATTGGAAAAAGGGAACCTTCAGTTTTAAAGCTGATACAATGAATTAACTGATATGTTTAGGGAGGAAAAAAAGGAAAATGTTTTCTAATCCCGTTTGAAAAATGTTTTATTCCAAAAATAATTTTTTATTTTACCATTAAGGATTTTTAATATGGCAATAAACCTCTAGGCCATTCAGGTATAACCTAAATCAAATCCCTTATGATAATACAGTGGAAGTGAGAAGTAGATTCAAGGGATTAGATCTGCTAGATAGAATGCCTGAAGAACTGTAGATGGAGGTTTGCGAGAGTGTATGGAAGGCAGTCACCAAAATCATCCCAAAGTAAAAGAAATGCAGGAAGGCAAAATGGTTATGTGAGGAGGGCTTACAAAGAGCTGAGGAAGAAAAGAAGCAAAAGGCAAAGGAGAAAGGGAAAGATATACCCATCTGAATGCAGAGTTCCAGAGAACAGCAAGGAGAGATAAGAAATCCTTCCTAAATGACCAATGCAAAGAAATAGAAAAAAACAATAGAATGGAGAAGACAAGAGATCTCTTCAAGAAAATTTCAGACACCAAGGGAACATTTCATGCAAAGATGAGCATGATGAAGGACAGAAAGAGCAAGGACATAACCGAAACAGAAGAGATTAAGAAGAGGTGGCAAGAACACAAAAGGACTATACGAAAAAAGTCTTAATGACCCTGGTAACCACGATGGTGCAGAGAAGAAAATGGCATCCCACTCCAGTACTCTTGCCTGGAAACTCCCATAGATGGAGGAGCCTGGTAGGCTGCAGTCCATGGGGTCGCTGAGTCAGACACGACTGAGAGACTTCACTTACACTTTTCACTTTCATGCATTGGAGAAGGAAATGACAACCTATTCCAGTGTTCTTGCCTGGAGAATCCCAGGGATGATGGAGCCCAATGGGCTGCCGTCTATGGGGTCGCACAGAGTTGGACACGACTGAAGTGACTGAGCAGCAGCAGCAGCAGCAACCACGATGATGTGGTCACTCACCTAGAGCCAGACATCCTGGAGTGTGAAGTCAAGTGGGCCTTAGGAAGCATTACTACAAACAAAACTAGTAGAGGTGATGGAATTCCAGCTGAGCTATTTCAAATCCTAAAAGATGATGTTCTTAAAATACTGCACTCTTCATGCCTGCATATTTGGAAAAGTTAGCAATGGCAACAGGACTGGATTTTTCCAGTACAGTTTTCGGTTTTCATCCCAATCCCAAAGGAAAGCGATGCCAGAGGATGTTCATATTACTTCACAGTTTTGCTCATCTCACATTCTAGTAAGGTAATGATCAAAATCCTTCAAACTAGGCTTCAATATTATATGAAATAAGAACTTTTAGATACACTAGCTGGATTTAGAAGAGACAGAGGAACAGGAGATCAAATTGCCAACATCTGTTGGATCATAGAAAAAGCAAGGGAATTCCAGAAAAACACCTACTTCTGCTTCATAGCCTTTTTGTGGATCACAACAAATTGTGGAAAATTCTTAAAGAGATGGGGATACCAGGCAGCCTTACCTGACTCCTGAAAAACCTGTATGCAGGTCAAGAAGCAATGGTTAGACATGGAACAATGGACTGGTTCAAAATTGGGAAAGGTGTCAAGGCTGTATATTGTCACCCTGTTTATTTAATTTATATTCAGAGTGAAGTGAAAGTGAAAGTAGCTCAATCATGTCCAAATCTTTGTGACCCCATGCACTACACAGTTCATGGAATTCTCCAGGCCAGAATATTGGAGTGGGTTGCTATTTCCTTCTCCAGGGAATCTTCCCAACCCAGGGATCAAACACAGGTCTCGCACATTGCAGGCAGATTCTTTACCAGCTGAGCTACAAGGGAAGCCCAAGAATACTGGAGTGGGTAGCCTATGCCTTCCCCAGGGGGGTCTTTTCAACCCAGGAATCAAACCAGGATCTCCTGCAGCAGGAAGAATCTTTACCAACTGAGCTATCAGGGAAGCCCTGATATGCAAAGTGCATCATGTGAAATGCAGGGCTGGAAAAAGCACAAGCTGGAATCAAGGTTACCAGGAGAAATATCAACAACCTATGTATGCAAATAATACTACTTTAATGGCAAAAAGTAAGGAGAAATTTAAGAGCCTCTTTATGAGGGTGAAAGAGGAGAGTGGAAACACTGGCTTAAAACTCAATATTTAAAAAACTAAGATCATGGCATTCAGTTCCATCACTTCATGGCTAATAGACAGGGGGGAAATGGAAACAGTGGCAGATTTTATTTTCTTGTTCCAAAATCAGTGTGGATGGTGATTGCAGCCATGAAATTAAAACAACCTTCCTCTTTGGAAGAAAAGCTATGACAAACCTAGACAGCATATGAGAAAGTAAAGAAAGCAAAGCTGACAAAGGTCTGTATTGTCAAAGCTATGGTTTTTCCAGTAGTCATGTGTGGATGTAGTAGTTGGACCATAAAAAAGAATGAGGGCTGAAGAATCTATGCTTCCAAACTGTGGTGCTGAAGAAGAGTCTTGGAAGTCCTTTGGGAGATCAAACCAGTCAATCTTAAAGGAAACCAACCCTGAATATTTATTAAAAGGACTGCTGCTGAAGNAGTTGCTATTTCCTTCTCCAGGGAATCTTCCCAACCCAGGGGTCAAACACAGGTCTCGCACATTGC
Source organism: Neotragus pygmaeus (assembly GCA_006410875.1). Classification (NCBI taxonomy): domain Eukaryota; kingdom Metazoa; phylum Chordata; class Mammalia; order Artiodactyla; family Bovidae; genus Neotragus; species Neotragus pygmaeus. The sequence continues at coordinate 63,694 of SJYV01031731.1, read as the reverse complement.
AGGTAGATTCTTTACCAGCTGAGCTACAAGGGAAGCCCAAGAATACTGGAGTGGGTAGCCTATGCCTTCCCCAGGGGGGTCTTTTCAACCCAGGAATCAAACCAGGATCTCCTGCAGCAGGAAGAATCTTTACCAACTGAGCTATCAGGGAAGCCCTGATATGCAAAGTGCATCATGTGAAATGCAGGGCTGGAAAAAGCACAAGCTGGAATCAAGATTACCAGGAGAAATATCAACAACCTATGTATGCAAATAATACTACTTTAATGGCAAAAAGTAAGGAGAAATTTAAGAGCCTCTTTATGAGGGTGAAAGAGGAGAGTGGAAACACTGGCTTAAAACTCAATATTTAAAAAACTAAGATCATGGCATTCAGTTCCATCACTTCATGGCTAATAGACAGGGGGGAAATGGAAACAGTGGCAGATTTTATTTTCTTGTGTTCCAAAATCAGTGTGGATGGTGATTGCAGCCATGAAATTAAAACAACCTTCCTCTTTGGAAGAAAAGCTATGACAAACCTAGACAGCATATGAGAAAGTAAAGAAAGCAAAGCTGACAAAGGTCTGTATTGTCAAAGCTATGGTTTTTCCAGTAGTCATGTGTGGATGTAGTAGTTGGACCATAAAAAAGAATGAGGGCTGAAGAATCTATGCTTCCAAACTGTGGTGCTGAAGAAGAGTCTTGGAAGTCCTTTGGGAGATCAAACCAGTCAATCTTAAAGGAAACCAACCCTGAATATTTATTAAAAGGACTGCTGCTGAAGCTGAAGCTCTATCATAGCCCCTTGATGGGAAGAGTCGACTCACTGAAAATGACCTTGATGCTGGCAAAGACTGAGGGCAATAGAAGGGGGGTGACAAAGGATGTGATGGTTGGATGGCATCACCGACTCAAGGACATGAGTTTGAGCAAACTCTGGGAGATTGTGGACAGGGAAGCCTGGCATGCTGCAGTCTGTGGGGTCACGAAGAGTTGGATAGGACTTAACGACTGAACAATAACAACAGTAGTACAAATTACCAGGGGTAAAGCTTAGAAACAAGGTAAATCAGTTTATAAATCCAATATTTATTAACTGTCTACTATATAACCAGCTCTTTGCTTGGAATTATGAAAATAATAGGACTATTTTCTCAAATTCCAAGAAAGTAATAAAAGATACATGTAAAAGTGGATCAAATATCCTGAAAGCTATCTTTGAAGTTAAATTTTAAATCTCAAAACTTAAGATGTAACCTTAAATATTAATAAACATTTATAAACATAAAAATCTTCATTTTAAAGAGTTGATTCATATTGAATCATTTCAGATAAATATCATCATAGTTAAAGCTTTCTTGTATTTGTAGTTGTATCATGTGATTCAAAGTTCTAAAGCAATGAGCCATGATATATGTAAGAATCAAAAGTCCCCTACATATCTTTTAAAAATACATTATAATCAGTAAGTAATGTGAGAATGCTGTCATTTAATATCGATTTTACATACCATACATTAGGTAGTTGTTCTCCTGGAAGAATTTGAGCATGACTCTATCCTACATTTGAAGTATCTCCCCTATACCATTACACATAAATCACAATTTACTAGGTAGAAAAGCATGGTGTTTAAATAGGCAGGCTGTGCTGTAATCATCTGAGGTGAGGTCCTAATTTTATTCTTTTTTCAATCTTCCCTTTTGCCTCAGCTATGGAATTGGAATCACTATAGAACTTTCCCCATAGGCTTATGTTGATGACTAAACAATTAAAGTTTATAGCTTCAACATGTGAGCCTAGAAAGTTCTCAATAAACATTTAAATAATGTTATGTGAAGTAGGCATGTCAAGCCAGGAGGTTTTAGGGAATTGTTCCCCAAAATTCTGCCTGTCTACTGTATTGTCACTTACAAATTCTGTGTAACATGAAGTTTAATTTTGGACCTTTTCTGATTATCTGTCTTGAAATACTGAGACTTCTAGTGTAAATACCTTTTAGTCTTAGGACACCCCATAAGTAAATATTCTCCTTCTAATTGCCATCTGAAGTCTGAAGAATTAGGTTGTCATACCTATTCTTTCTTGTTCATTTTATAATCACGAGACAGCAACATGGTCACTTGAGAATAATTAAAATTTCAAGTTACTTAATCCCATGAGGATAAACATTTTTGTCATCTTTATCTCTTACTTGCTAACAAATGTTCTTGAAAAAAGCACAATATGACACTTAACTAATTTGCATATACTGAGAAGGTACCGAGTTTCAAAATAAGTCATTATTGTGAGCAAAACAAATGACTGGCATGGATTGTACTCATGTTGTCTACACAAATACATAACAAAATTGTTAAGTTTTGTCAGTGAATCTGTTCATGCCTGTGATCAAAAGCTGTAGCAACTTGTCAGACTACTCTATTTCCACTCCCAAACGATGATTTTAATATCTCCTTTGAAAAGACTAGAATTAACTAACCTTATAAGTCAACCAGGATCCTTATTGCTCCATTAAAAATTTATATGAATCCTTTATCTTATGTTTGTAACTTTTTTAGAAAAAGGACTTTGAAGAATAGGACATTAATTACTAAACACAACAAAACTCAAAAAACAAACTTGTAAAGAAAAAAAAACCTCTTAATATAAATGCTTTGTCTTGCATTGACTAGTAGTTTTGATAAGGATTACCCATAATGAGAAATTTCTACATAGTCTGAAATTTAAATTTATTTGCTGTTTGATTGCAGCTGTATAAATTCTTCCAGCCCCCACAACCCCACACCCTGCCATCCACCCCCTGCCTAGAATGCCTGTGTTACATTCTGAAAGAGTGTCACTGAAATTCTTTACCTTCTACTAATAGGCAAACTTAGATTGGGAATTGGTGATTTTTTAGTGCAGAAAGTGACCGTGGAAATCTATTTTCTGATTTATACATAATTAATTTACATCTTAATGATGAGTAACACAGTATAGCATCTGCTATTTTCAGCAGTATACTAAACTAGTCTCGTGATTATCATTAAATATTTAATACTGTTATATGTTTATGTCAATAAATAAAAATTTAACCCTGATTCTTAATTTTTACTTTGCAGAGTGGCTACTCTCAATACTTCCGTTCTCGAAATTCTGTGTGGGTCAACTTACCTACAAAATTCAGTTAAGCAACTAGGGGTAGGGAAAAGAAAGGGCAAAGGTTTGTCTTTTTCTACTAATTTGAAGACTTAACACAATTTTTGTCAAAATGTATCCTGTGGTCCAATCAACTTGATATAAATGTTATAAATGAACCTTGCCATATTCTTAAAGTGGGTTTTAGGAGTCTGCGTATTTATATGCACCCATCTTTTGTGTAGGATGTTCATGGTTAACACTGAAAACAGGATGATATGAAGGGTGACTTGAGCTGGGAAATGACGGATGGTTTGTATTGTGTGCTGACAACCAAAAGCAGAAGGTAATTGTAGAGTCTTGAGACCAAGAAGGGACCGCAACTGTCCAAATTGGAGAGGATAGGAAGAGCCAGTATATACTGAACCAAAAGATGAAAACCCAGAGTAGTACCAGTAACTAACAGAAGATAATGTAGGAACATGTTCCAAAAGAAGAGAGTAGATAAAAATAGCTTCTAACAAGGCAGGTATAAGACTGATACAACAGCACAAGCCAGCATTCCAGAACTGTTTTTTTTTTTTCTCTCTTTTCTTTTTTTTCACTTTCTCGAGTGGCTGGCAATCTTGAACATTCTAATGTTGATTGCCCCCTTCCATCCAAAAGTAATATTCTATGTAAAATTTTATAGTTGATTTATCTATAAATCCTAACTGAATAAGAGTATTTATTGTACATTATTCTAACTCAAAACAAGGACTGTCTTTATCTTCATTTTTTTCCTCCTTCGTCTTTTACTTTTTCTCCCTCTGGATGATCTTTTCTAACGTCTCTTCCAAATGAGCCCCTGTTAAAACAGTCTGCAGCCACCTCCTGCATTAGTCGAATTTGAAGGAATGATCTTCCACCCAGCCTTCTGTCCAACTTCCCTCACCCTAGAGACTCCTTTGTACATGATGTGGCATCAGAAGATAGTGACAGATAGAGCCTGGCCCTGGACTGCTGTGATGTTTTCTAAATTAATTTTTATTGAAGTAACAGAGGCATCATTTTGCTGACAAAGATTCATATATTTAAAGCTATGGTTTTTGTAGCAGTCATGTACAGATGTGAGATTTGGTCCATAAAGAAGACTGAGTGCCAAAGAACTGATGCTTTCGAATTGTGGTACTGGAGACGACTCTTGAGAGTCCTTTGGACAGCAAGGAGATCAAGCCAGTCAATACTAAAGGAACTTAAACCTGAAAATTTATTGGAAGGACTGATGCTGAAGCTGCAATACTTTGGGCACTTGATGCAAAGAGCCAGCTCATTGGAAAAGACATGGATGCTGGGCCAGACCGAAGGCAAGAAAAGGGGGCAGCAGAGGATGAAATGGTTAGATAGCATCACTGACTCAATGTACATGAATCTGAGCAAACACTGGGAGACAGTGGAGGACCCAGGAGCCTAAAGTGCTGTGTCCATGGGGTCACAAAGACTCAGACATAACTGAGTGACTGAACAACAACAATAAAAATAGTTTGCAATATTGTGTTAGTTTCTGTTGTGCCGCAAAGTGAATCAGTTACATGTATACAAGTGTCCCCTCTTTTTTAGATTTGCTTCTCATTTAGGTTACCACAGAGCATTGAGTAGCGTTCTCTTTGCTACATGATTGGGGTTCAATAGTTGTCCCTTTTATACATAGTAGTGTATATATGTCAATCCCAGTCTTCTAATTCATCACACCGATCCCTCCTTGGTAACCGCAAGTTTGTTCTCTACATCTGTGATTCTATTTCTGCTTTGCAAGTGGATAAAGAAGATTAGTACATTTATACACAATGGAATGTTACTTCAGCCATAAAAAGGAACTAAATAGTGCCATTTAGATGGACCTAGAGATTTTCATTTAGAGTGAAGTAAGTCAGAAAGAGAAAAACAAATATCATATGATGTCACTTATATGTGGAATCTAGAAAAATAGTGCAGATGAACTTATTTGCTATAAGATTTGGGTCATCTGCCTCAGGGAACATGAACCTCTTGCTGACTCTCACTAGAACACCAACGTCTTGTTCTGTGTTCATGGAGTAGATGTTGGCCCAGTTCTAGCTCACTGGCAAGTACAGTATGATGTCATCTGTGACACAGTGTCTCTGAAACCAAACCTGCACAAGATATGACATTTCCTCTAGAGACACATTACTTTCACATTAGTGATTTATTCTTTAGACTAGTCTGTACCGCAGTCCCTGAAAGTACAGTTACCAAGTGAGTTATTTCCCTTTGAGTTCTTCTGAAAGGTCCCATTCAGATACCTGAATACAAAGAAAACATGTTTTAAAACCCATTCTAGAGTAAAATTCAGAGTTAAGTCAGTTTGATCTAGACACAAAATGAATTTAATTACTGAAATGTCAGAATAATTTTCATTATGTCTTTCTCTCTATTTTTGTCTTCAGAACAGATTACTCAGGGTATTGTACTAGGGTGTTCACTCTTCCACTGCAGTACAAGTTTGCTGATTGCCCTGATGGTGAGTAGCCCTAAATTATCTGTAGTCAAGTTTTATGTGAACTGATATGAATCCAGGATATAAGCAAAGTGAGACTCAAACCTGTAATGAGGTTAAAAAGAAAAGCAATTGTTCTCAGTTTGAGTAGCTGATTTTTTTTAATCTTTGTTGAATAACTAAATTATGAATCTGAATCATATTATGAAGCATTAGCAGTGAAAATCTGTAACTGATCTACATACATTACAAATTGATTTAGATGAGCCAGGTCTAGCTCTAATGACCAGCGCACATGATATACTAAAAGTGTGTAATGACCCATGCACAGATGCCGCAGAAGAGGAATTTGACAAAATGGGTATTGGCTTTTATTAGATCTCACATGGTCAGATAGCATTTATCTGATGTGAAGGATGGATCCAATGAATTATCAAACAAGCAAACACTTTTTTTTTTCTCTTTGCATGTGGTAAGTCTCTTTGGATTTATAATACCTTATCAGAGAACACAGCAATCTCTAAAATTTTGCTTCAAGGTGAGAAAATACCAAGCATAGACAAGTTATTAAAAAGAGAGGATATATCACATTGAACTCTGAACACTTATTCTTAACACATGATGCCTCATATAGCAGCAAATAAGATGACAGATGTGTATGATTTATAAAACACTTTCTTGTTTAGAAAAGCAAAGCGATAAAATTGAGTTGATGGATATAGTAGCTGTGAGACAAAATCATTCTTTGTCTATGTAAGCTGTATGTAACAAAATCTCTAAAGTAATGTTCTCCATTTCTTAAATTCAGTTGCTGGTGCCATTTATATGTTTTTAAGTCATCTGGCAAGTAAATCTTCTATCAGTACTCTGAAAATCTAAATCATTACTGTTGATGTTCAGGAAATTGAGAAGTATGATTGCTAACTCAAAGATTTCAACTGTGTGTGTGTGTGTGTGTGTGTGTGTGTGTGTGTGTAGAAAAGGGGAGTGTTGTGGTAGGTAGAAAAATGTCCCTCTAAAGATGTTCATATTCTAATCCTGGAATCTGTTAATATGTTATTGCCTGGCAAGTGGGATTTTACAGATACGATTAAGTCAAGGATCTTGATATGGACATATTTTTCTCAATAGGCCCAATATAGTTGGATCAGACCTTAGAAAAGGATGCAGAAGAGGCAGAATCATCAAAGGAGACATGATGCAGAAGCAGAGGTCAGAGTGTTTTGTTTGCTGATTTTTATTGAAGATAGAAGGGGGCCACGAACCAGGGAATGGAGGCAGCCTCCAGAAACTAGAAAAGGCAGGGATACTTTTTCTGCCCTAGAGCCCCCAGAAGGAATTCAGCCATGCTAACACCTTGATTTTAAACCCACAAAACTTATTTCAGACTTTTAAAATGTGAAATCATATGTTTGCACTCTTTTAAGTTACTAAATTGTTGGTAATTTGTTTCAACAGCAATAAGACTAGTGTAGTCTGTTGCCTTATGGACACTGTTGGATACTGTCTAAAAAACATCCCTTATCTTTGTCATAATTTTCCTGAAATGCCTTCAAATGTATGAAGAATTAAACATTATATTCCATTTTTGATGTATCAAGTCAAAGCTCAGGCAGTGAGTGTTTCCATGACCCATAATGTGATGCTCAGTGACTGATCAACGTTGCTGGAAGATGCCTGTTCTGGTTGTTGTATATTTTTATTTCTATAATAAAACCACATCCTTTGTGGTCAACAAATAGCCTTGCTGCTGCCGCTGCTAAGTCGCTTCTGTCATATCCGACTCTGTGCGACCCCATAGGCGGCAGCCCACCAGGTTCCTCCGTCCCTGGGATTTTCCAGGCAAGAACACTGGAGTGGGTTGCCATTTCCTTCTCCAAATGCATGAAAGTGAAAACTGAAGGTGAAGTCACTGAGCCGTGTGCAACTCTCAGCGACCCCATGGACTGCAGCCCACTAGGCTCCTCCGTCCATGGGATTTTCCAGGCAAGAGTACTGGAGTGGGGTGCCATTGCCTTCTCTGACAATTAGCCTTAGGGACATACTGATAGCATTCCCCAAATTCAACAATCCAGAAGCAAAATAAAATCTTGTTTCAGATGGATTCATGTTCTCTGAAAAACAAGCAGTTTTTACCTATTTGAAAAACATTTCAACTTAAAAAGTATTTTTACAAACACAACAAAGTACAACTATCTGTATTTTCTGTGAGTTAGCTAAACAGTAGATTATAATTAATGAGTGGAAATAAAATATTGTTTTTCTAAATGATTTTATAGGCTTTACAACATGTGGCAATAACAATGGAATACTTTTAAAAACAATTAGATGAGTGTTTCCCAAAAAATATAAGAGAAACTAGTCCTAGTGAGTTCACTTTAAAATATAAGATGTGGCTTTACATTTCATAATGATGCTAGCTTTACCCTCTTTGACTTTTACAGCAGCATATTATGAAAGCGTGTCAAAAAGAATCATATTCAAATTTCACTCTTTTCTACAGTTATCTATGAGACTTTTAGATTTATTAACTGTAAAGAAAATTGAGCCAAATAAAGATTTTTATAAAAAGATTTTTATAAAGATTTACATTATTCAGCCACAAAGAAAAAAATTTACATTGTTGGTAAATAATGTATTGATCGACTTTGAATTCAGGAGACCTCTTAAAATTATTGTGATAAGTCACAATAATTCCTTGAGATAATCTCCTTATCCCCATTTTACAGGTAAAAAAACAGGCTATGTGGGTTATGTTACCTGACCTTGATTGCCTTATTGGTAGAAAGAGAATCAATAGGAATACAATTAATTACGCTTTGTGTGCTATGGTATCTTGCTTTTTTTTTTTTTTTTTTGGCATTTTGAAATATTTATTATCTTCCTACAATTTGAATCATATGAATGCGGGACTTTCATTTTATCTTGACGTAAAGAAAGTTTCTGGGAGACCAGAGGACAAACATTTTGTGCTTCTGGTGGTTTATTTGCCCCCCACATTTCTCTAAAATAGTACTTCCCATGCTATACAGAATGTATGGTGACGGAAAATATATAGCATATTGAGTAGTAATAATTCATAGACTCTTAAAAATAGATAATCTGATAACATTCTATGTGTACTGTAGAACTGATTTATCCCCCTTTTGATACAACTTCAGTGATTTTTAATTCAGTCTTTAAGAATCAAAATCATTGTTGTTGTTCAGTTGCTAGTTCAGTTCAGTTGCTCAGTTGTGTCCAGCTTTTTGCGACCCCATGGACTGCAGCATGCCAGGCTACCCTGTCCATTACCAACTCCTGGAGCTTGCTCAAACTCACGTCCATTGAGTCAGTGATGCCATCCAACCATCTCATTCTCTGTCATCCCCTTCTCCTCCTGCCTTTAAACTCTTCCAGCATCACGCTCTTTTCCAGTGAATCAGTTCTTTGCATCAGGTGGCCAAAGTATTGGAGCTTCATCTTCAGCATCAGTCCTTCCAATGAATAATCAGGGCTGATTTTCTTTAAAATTGACTGGTTTGATCTCCTTGTAGTCCAAGGGACTCTTAAGAGTCTTCTCCAACACCATAGTCCAAAAGTCTTTGGTGTTCAGTTTTCTTTATAGTCCAATTCTCACATTCATAGATGACTACTGGAAAAACCAGAGTTTTGAATAGATGGGCCTTTGTTGGCAAAGTAATGTCTGATTGTTAACATGCTGTCTAGGTTGGTCATAGCTTTTATTCCAAGGAGCAAGTGTCTTTTAATTTCATGGCTTCAGTCACCATCTGCAGTGATTTTGGAACCCAAGAAAATAAAGTCTTTTCCACGGTTTCCCCATCTATTTGCCATAAAGTGATGGAACTGGATGATGCCATGATCTTAGTTATTTGAATGTTGAATTTTAAGTCAGCTTTTTCACTCTCCTCTTTCACGTTCATCAAGAGGCTCCTCAGTTCTTCTTCGCTTTCTGCCCTAAGGGCAGCATCATCTGCATATCTGAGGTTATTGGTATTCCTCCTGGCAGTCTTGGTTCTAGCCTGTGCATCATCCAGCCTGGCATTTCTCATGATGTGCTCTGCATTTAAGTTAAATAAGCAAGGTGACAATATACAGCCTTGACATATTCCATTCCCTATTTGGAACCAGTCTATTCCATCTCTGGTTTTAACTGTTGCTTCTTGACCTGCAAACAGATTTCTCAGAAGTCAGGTCAGGTGATCTGGTATTCCCGTCTCATGCAAAATTTTCACAGTTTGTTGTGTTCAGAGGCCTTGGNATTTTGGAGCCCCCCAAAATAAAGTCTGCCACTGTTTCCCCATCTATTTCCCATGAAGTGATGGGACCAGATGTCATGATCTTCGTTTTCTGAATGTTGAGTTTTAAGCCAACTTTTTCACTCTCCTCTTTCACTTTCATCAAGAGGCTTTTTAGTTCCTCTTTACTTTCTGCCATAAGAGTGGTGTCATCTGCATATCTGAGGTTATTGATATTTCTTCTGGCAATCCTGAGTCCAGCTTGTGCTTCTTTCAGCCCAGCGTTTCTCATGATGTACTCTGCATAGAAGTTAAACAAGCAGGGTGACAATATACAGCCATGACGTACTCCTTTTCCTATTTGGAAATAGTCTGTTGTTTCATGTCCAAGATGTCCAATTTTTAGTACTCGTAAAAAGCTTTTTTCCTACATTGAAATGCTTTTGCACATTTGCCAAAAGCAAAAAAATCTGTTAGTCATAACTGTCTATCTTCGATTTCTCCATTATATTCTTGTGATCTATGCTGCAACTCTTCTATAATGCAAAAATATGTTGATTACTGTATCCGGGTAGGAAGTCTTAAAAGTGAATGGTGTGAAATCTCCTATTTTATACTTTTGCAAAATTGTTTTGTCTATTCTAGTCCCTTTGTCTTTTTTTTTCTTTATTTTCTTCCTTTTTAAAAAATTTTATTTATTTATTTATTTTACTTTATTTTACTTTACAATACTCTATTGGCTTTGCCATACATCGACATGAATCCACCACAAGTTTTATCTATGTCTGCAGTAATTGTGGTTGGAATTTGATTGGACTGCTTTGAAACTGTGCCTCAATTTGGAGAGGACTGGTGTCTTTACTGTTAGAAGACTGGAGTCTTCTAACTGTGAATGTGGTGGTCCTCTCTGTGATGTTCTTCAGTGTCTTTCATTAGCATTTTGCATTTTCTTCATATTAATCTTTTACATGTTCTGTTAGATTTACACTTAAATATTTCATTCTTTTTGAGTGAAAGTAGTAGTGTTGTGTTTTAAAATTTGATTCCCACGTGTTCATTGCTAATACATAGAAACACAATATTCCATATTTGGGGATTAAAAAAAATAATCTTAGATTATTCTTCAGCGAGTCAAATCCATTACCATCTATTGCAGTGTAAGAAATATTGGGTTGTAATTTATAAACTTAACTCATATTTTATATTTTAATATCTTCTTTTTTTTGTCTGACGCACTTTTTCTTTGTATTTTTTCTCCAATAATTTTCAAGGAGTTATACTTGGGAATTCAAACGCTATAAATATATAGTATTTTAATATATTTAATATTTATATTACTTTAAGTACAATATGGAGAAGGCAATGGCATCCCACTCCAGTACTCTTGCCTGGAAACTCCCATGGTTGGAGGAGCCTGGTAGGCTGCAGTCCATGGGGTCGCTAAGAGTCAGACTCAACTGGGCGACTTCCCTTTCACTTTTCACTTTCATGCATTGGAGAAGGAAATGGCAACCCACTCCAGTGTTCTTGCCTGGAGAATCCCAGGGATGGCGGAGCCCAATGGGCTGCCATCTGTGGGGTCGNTCCATGGACTATAGCCCACCAGGCTCCTCTCTCCAAGGGATTCTCCAGGCAAGAATACTGGATTGGGTTGGCATTTCCTTCTCCATATGCTATTATTATTTCTTGCATTTTGTAGATAAGGTGAATGTTTATTTTTTTTGCCCAAATGGATATATAGTTTTCCTGCACCACTGTTTGGAAATCCACATCTCTTGTGTCTCCTCCATTGACCTATGGGTTCTTTACCACTATGCCATTTGGGAAGCAAGATTTCTATTGGTGAGGAACAAGTGAAGAGTGATTAGTATTTAGTCAGTGAAATGTATCTGTTCCAATGTATGTCACCAGATTCTAATACAGTCTAAGTGATAAACCTTGAACTACACTGGAGAATTATTTTGTATCCTTAGACAGTGCTAGATTAACATATATTAATTTCCCAGGATTTCATTCTCTCATTTTTCAATATTACATTTTGACTATCAAAGTCCTCTTTAGAAAAAAAAATTAATGACAGCTTTATCCAACTGAAACATCTTCTTTTAGTTTATATTAGCAACATTTTAGAATTATGTTCATTGATGTTTGTGTGTTGTATGTGTGTATCTGTGTGCATGTGTGTGGTATCAAAATTAGGTTAATGTCAACAAATTTTCCTTCATTTTGCAAAATTTTATACTTCTGAAAGTGGCATTTTCTGAGGTTCTGAAAATATGTGCTCTTTCAGGTTACTATACTCTTCTGTATTACATACAGATGCTTTACAGTCCAGTAGGTTAGAAAATCCACTGCATGATTATACTGTATGACAAAGAATCATCCTTTAGCTCACATTTCAGTAGTAATAAGCTCTGCTCTATACTACTGTGTGTTAATATAGCTGTTTTTCATTTCTAGAGCTGACTCTAGGAAGAAAGTTAAGTGAGTGAAGTCTGTCTTCATTCTATTTTTATTCCTTGAGTTATATTTTCTTTCATTCTCTCATGGAAACCTTTACTGGAGAAATACTCAGAGGAGATTATGACACAAATCACTTTAATTATTATCCTGCCAAAGGTAATTTGCATTTAGCAGAGGTTAAAGGAATCAAGCACTAGTAACAGTAGAATTTTAGCACCTGAAAACTGGTTGGAGAAGAGCTCTTTGGGAAAAAAGTAGTGCCAAAAAGAGGGAAAGAGAATGATGCTCTTAGAGTCACGCTTTTCAAGAAATTCTATTTTGACTAAGCCAATTCAAAATGATCAGAAAACAGGGCCACCCACCTCAGTTTTGTCTTTTCCTTAAAAAAAAAAAAAAAAAAAAAGCAAAGACCAAAACTGATATGTGCAAATTAAATGGAGTACATGGCTATAGGCTATTTTTATTTATCTTTAAAAAGTCTTGAATTACCATCGTTCAANTTTTGTCTTTTCCTTAAAAAAAAAAAAAAAAAAAAGCAAAGACCAAAACTGATATGTGCAAATTAAATGGAGTACATGGCTATAGGCTATTTTTATTTATCTTTAAAAAGTCTTGAGTTACCATCGTTCAATAACAGTATCTAGGTCAGCATTTGCATGAGGTCCAAGATGACTGGGACTTCCCAGGTGGTGCTAGTGGTAAAGAATCCGCCTTCCAAGCAGGAGATGCAGTTTTGGTCCCTGGGTTGGGAATATCCCCTACAGAAGGAAATGACAACCCACTCCAGTATTCTTGTCTGGGAAATCCCATGGACAGAGAAGCCTGGAGGGCTACGATCCATGTAGTTGTGAAAGAGCTGGACATGATTTGGTGACTAAACAACAAAATTATAGTTCATTCTGGATTCAGGAAAACAGGGAACTGGCTGTAAATTAGATAGAGTAGATTTACAAAGATCAGATACAAAGTAGAGTTCAACTAATAATTTACTACTTCAGTAAAATTCAACTATATATCCCCTTTACCCAAGAAGAGCTCAATAATATCAAGTGATTATTTTATTGTGCTTAAAAATTGTATATATCAATTTGAGACTTCTGAATATCGGAAGATAAGATGAAAAATTCAATACTAGAAATCAATCCTTTATATTATGTTTACCAGACAATTGCTGCTGCTGCTGCTAAGCCACTTCAGTTGTGTCCGACTTTGTGCGACCCCATAGAAGGCAGCCAATTGAGGAAGTCACAATTTATCCACACATGCATTTCAAAATAACATAACATGAGAATTTATAACACACTTGGGATAGATGTCACCCAGATTAAAAAAATAATTTACCAGGGTAGAAACTGTAGAGAAAAATAAAAATTTAATTGAAAATGTAAAGTTCTAATATTTCATTCTTATTTTCTTTTAAAAAGATTAATTAATTTGGATTCATACAGTGTCTTTCAAAATATATGTGACTGAATCTGGAGTAGACAAAATAACCTAGATATACAGTATTTAGACAACATCTTATTATCCATGGTCCAGACTGCAAACTTCTTCAACAAAAGTAGAATATACTTATACCATATTAAATATAAGTAGCACACATATAGCAAGATACATATGGTTATGAAAGAAATGGTAAACCAAGGATTTTACCATTAGAAGAGTTACTGAGTAAAGTATTTTTGCTCTTTCTGTGTCAGTATATACAATTGTATAATATTTTGCTAATGGCAGAGAATATACTATTGTAGAATTGTAAGGAAAAACTAATCTATATTAGATATACATCATTTATTCTCTTCTTGACTAGTTCTTCCTATGAAAAGAGTAGATGTCTTCAAATTTAATAGAGAAGTGCATATATGAATGATTATTATATGTATGTTGTGAGAGCATAAAAGTGAAATGTCATCCTGAATTTTTTGTGCCAGATATTAAAAAAGACAATGGTCCTCACTTTTTCAGTCACCAAGTTGTGTCCAGCTCTTTATGAGCCTATGGAATGCAGCATGCCACGCTTTCCTGTCCTTCACCATCTCCTAGTTTGCTCAAACTGATCTCATTAAAAAAATTTTGTATCCAAAAAGGATCAATAGTGTTCAGACCTAAGTTTTACAATTTTTTGGCGATGATTTCAGTATTAACAAAAAGGCTATTCATAAAAAAAAAAAAAAAAAAGACCCAAAGAACAAGGGCCCTGTCAACTACTTAATTCCTTTTAAGACTTGTCCACACCATGGACATCAGTCTCACGTTCAGTTTGTATACACAAAATCTTTGTGCTGAGATGGTGAACTTGGCTGAGAAGGTATGTGCCACCTAAACACCGTTTTACAATGACTTCAAAAATGAAAACAATGAGCAATAAAGGGACATTGGCTTTTGAGGGGAAAATAGGACTGTCCTTGTTCATTTCACTTAACTGACTGACTCTCAGTTCCTTGCAGATGAAGAATCATAGAGTCAGTCTGCCAGGAAAGAAGCAGCATGTTGATGGCAGAATTATGCTAGCCAGTATCTGGTTACATTTTAAGTGGAAAGGTTTCTCAGCTGGGCTGACCCTGCATACTTGCTACCTCCATAGGGGAAGCAAAGAGTGTGAACTGTCAAGTTGCCCAGACTAGTTATACTTTATATGTAACTTGGTTATATTTAGCTAATATAATTCACTGCACACAAGATTCCCACTTGTCTGAGTATCTCCAAACTGCTATTTAGAGGTAGTAGTTTTTAATTAATTACCTGATATTTCTCAAGCACCATGTGTAAAACCATCAGAAGACTTGAGCTGTAGTACTGGTTCTTGGATTTATTAGCAGTCAGACTTGGAAAAGTCTCTATTTCTTAATCTTTCTGTTTCCTCAGGTGTCATATGTGGATGATTTATATTCTCTTTCCTAAAAATAAAACGTGTATGTTTAGTCGCTCAGTCGTGTCTGACTCTTTGTGACCCCATCGACTGTAGTCCGCCAGACTCCTCTGTCTGTGGGATTCTTCAGGCAAGAATACTGGAGTGGGTCATCGTTCCCTTCTCCAAGGGATCTTCCCAACCCAGGGATCAAACCCATGTCTCCCACACTGCAGGCAGATTCTTTATCATCTGAGCCACCAGGGAACCCCCAAAATAAAACATGGTAATAGATAAAAAGTACTTCTGAAGCTGTAAATTTATATACAAATGTGAGGTCTTACCATCATCATCACATCATGATATCATCATGATGCCGACAATAAGCTGCTCAGTGGCTGAAAAGAACAGTCTCCTGTGACCTTATATTACTCTCCAACTCGCATGTCTGGTGGATGCCTTCAGAGCTGTCATCTGTCAATGCATACAGTTGGGACAAATTTTGTACTGTGACATGGTGTGGTTAGATTTAACCAGGCAGAGAATTGGGACAGTCATTAGTTTCCTGTCATCCTATGAAGTGTAGGATCCATTCCATTGCTAGAGAAAATACACTTCCACTGTGACTCTCCTCACAGAGGGTGAGTTTGAAGAAGGGCTCTGCTCAGGGGAAATTAAGCAGTCAGTTGGCACAGTAGTCTCTATGGGAGGGTACCACTTGCTTGGAGAAGTATCTGGGAAAGCCAGGTTCCTTGAATTTGTGACTGGGGACAGCTGGGAAACAAAGCCAGTGGGTGTTATGTGGCAGGTGGAGGGAACTGCTCATCCTTTGAAAGGCTGAGTTTGGTTCCTCTTCCAGGTGGAACAGAAAGGGAGTGCCTTGAAACACAGCCAGTTTGTGGTCCAAGCATGGAACACCCTGGATCTTTTACACACAGCACTGATTCTTGTGTGATACTAACTCACTATCTATTATTCTTTGAGAAAGAACATTTTATTCCTTCCTCATTTCCAAAGACTGGATCCACAGGAAAATCTCTCATTTCTGCATGACGTCCAACCACCTCAGNAATGCATACAGTTGGGACAAATTTTGTACTGTGACATGGTGTGGTTAGATTTAACCAGGCAGAGAATTGGGACAGTCATTAGTTTCCTGTCATCCTATGAAGTGTAGGATCCATTCCATTGCTAGAGAAAATACACTTCCACTGTGACTCTCCTCACAGAGGGTGAGTTTGAAGAAGGGCTCTGCTCAGGGGAAATTAAGCAGTCAGTTGGCACAGTAGTCTCTATGGGAGGGTACCACTTGCTTGGAGAAGTATCTGGGAAAGCCAGGTTCCTTGAATTTGTGACTGGGGACAGCTGGGAAACAAAGCCAGTGGGTGTTATGTGGCAGGTGGAGGGAACTGCTCATCCTTTGAAAGGCTGAGTTTGGTTCCTCTTCCAGGTGGAACAGAAAGGGAGTGCCTTGAAACACAGCCAGTTTGTGGTCCAAGCATGGAACACCCTGGATCTTTTACACACAGCACTGATTCTTGTGTGATACTAACTCACTATCTATTATTCTTTGAGAAAGAACAGTTTATTCCTTCCTCATTTCCAAAGACTGGATCCACAGGAAAATCTCTCATTTCTGCATGACGTCCAACCACCTCAGTTCCGTCTAGTTAATAAGAGGTATTTGAAGCACATTGGGTAGAATGCATGAGCTTGGAGGCCATGCTGCTGGGACTCAAATCCCAGTTCCTTTGCTTGTGAGTTCTATGACTGCCAGCCTGTTAACCTCTCTGTGCTCTAAATTACTCACTTGTAAAGTGTGTGTAACAGAAATAACTTTCTCATAGATTTAAATGATACAAAACATTTAGAGCTTCAAGAAGAGCATCTCCTGTATATTAAATACTTAATAAAAGTTACTGCTCTTATGGACCTATGCAAATTTGATCACTCAGCATGAAAAGTCTTAGAAGCAATACTTGCTGACTGAGGTAGAGGTTGGAACCTTCCATTTATTGATCACATATATTGATCTCCTACACTGTGCCAGGCATTTAAGCCTCAAATAATCATATGTTTTTCTTTGTTTAAAGGTGAGAAAATCGAAGCTCTGAGTGACTTACTGAAGTTACACAGCAGGTAGCAGATAAAAGGAGATCTCAGGACCACCTGATTCCAGTGGCCTCTCTGCTTTTTTTGTATTATTCTGTATCAGAATCTTTGTTCCTCCTTTAGTCGTCTCTCTTCACTTCTGAGTCAAAACACTTTTAAACGACATTAACGCATGGTTCCCATGGCATGCCCAGAGGAATTCTTGGAGAAATATAATTATCCAGAAAAAAGTTGTACATCTCTTCCTTCTCATAATCCTCCATGTAGCTACAAAAGAAAAATATTCTCTTTACAAACACATATTTCTTCCAATGGTTAAACTCCAACAACAAATGCTCATATAGAGATACAAATAGGCTTTCCTCTATTTACTGACATACTTATACACATATGCATCTTAGGAATCAGGATTGATCACATCATGTCTACTAAAAATTCAAAGAAAATTTTATAGCACAAACTTGATTGTTAAGATTACATGGAGAAAATTAATTTTGACCTAGTTTGTTGCTTGAGTTTTGAGAGAAGTAGCTGACCAGTAGCTGACTGAAAGAAGTAGGAATAAAAACTGGTTTTGGGGGAGGTCTGTGGACAGTTTGGGAGAGGAACAGACATTTGCTTACTGGTCTAAGAATGCTCCAGCCATTAAAAACAACAATAAAATCCCATAAAGCAAAAGCATGCAAACAACACCAGGAAAGGCTCAACTCTGTGGCCTTATCTGTGGCCTTATTTGTGGACTATGTCTAAGTAATATACTTTCTTTGAGCACGGGTGCAGGACCTCACATTTTAAGGGGTGGTGTGTATACCCTTCTAGAAGCTCCATCCCAGCAAGTCTCAGGGTCAGCCAGCTTCATGGACAATGAAGAAAGTACTATTGTAGAAATTCATGGACAATGAAGAAAGTACTGCTGTAGAAATTCAGCCATGTGGTGACTGAGAGATTAGTCCTTTCCATAACCAGGAGCATCTTTGGATGGCTAACATGATAGCCTGTTGAGTGCCTCTTCTCAGTCCATAGGGGATCCAGAGGATGACAGCATTTAAGAAAATGTAGGTGTTCTCTATGCCTTCCACCATCAGACACAGAGTCAAAGGAAAGAAATCACTGTGTAGGATTGGCGTTCCTGAGGACCACATAAAAATAGGTTTTGTAATTTGCTCAAACACTGACTGTACATAGGGCTTTTGTAGCCCGAGGGGCCAATTTTATAAGCACACACACCCACGCACCTACTATTATCATAAATATGGTCTACATTGAAAAAAAAAGTGAAAGGGTGTTAGTTGCTCAGTTCTGTCTGACTCTTTGTGACCCTATTGACTATAGCCCGCCAGACTCCTCTGTCCATGGAATTCTTCAGGCAAGAATATTGGGTTGGTAGCCATTCCCTTCTCCAGGGGATCTTCCTGACCCAGGGATTGAACCTGGGTCTCCTGCATTGCAGGCATATTCTTTATCAGGGAATCCAAGGCACACATATTAATATTTACCTGAGCTAAGGGTAGGAAAGGTCTTGTACTACAACTATGAAATCATCCGTGGAGAACCGATAATCTAGGCCTTCAATTGAGTTCCAAAATGATGGATAGAACTACATTTCAGTAGAATTGATTTCCTTTACAATCCTATGTATTTAATTTAATTCAGCTAAAATCAATATTCTGAGAAGGATCCACACATAAGGTTCATCCAGCTATCAAGAGATTATGACTTAGGCTCCTGCTCCAGGGGATTGAGTTGAAAGCAGGAGGAGGAGTTGGCAGATATTGCACATATAAGTCAAACTTCAGAGAGCTAGTGAGGTAGTTAGGATAGGATCCCTGACGATGATGGACGCCTTGTAGTAACATAATTCTTCCTTTAAAATGATGGTTGGTCCCACTATAATTATACAAGTCTCCTCTATCACTTTTTTTCAAAAACTCTATATACATATTTCCTCGGCTACCTTTTGAATATCTCTTGTGAAATGTTTATTTCAAATAAAATGCTTTAAAAATTTTCATCATTTATGCTAGCATATCCACTTATTAGATTTGTAAGAGCTCTCCAGGGATAGCTGAAAACATACCCTGATATTAACTTAAACATCTATACTTTTTTCCAAACATATCAAAATAAGTTATATCATGGGGAATAATGCACATTTCTTACCTGATTATAATTTCCAGTGTCATATATCATGTTCAGCAAATACTAATTACTACTAACTGGAATTTGATTGAAGCAGTAAAGAGGTGGATTCATTCTGTTTCATTAATTGATTCAAGTTGGGTTTTTGCCAAGGCTTATAACCTAAATGTCTGATAATAAGGGAATGATTAATTGAATCTTAGCACATCCATATGACAGAATAATGTGAACCCATTAAAATGGTATTTTAGAAGAATACTTAGTAAAATTGGAAAATGTGTATAATAAATTTACTATCAGTACTAGATGGAGAATAAAATCCAGATTCATCATCTTGGATGCTAAAGATCTGCATAGTTATGGGCTCCTGCACAACTATACTTTATACCTTAAACTATACTTTACATCTCAAACACCTGTCTCCCTCAGCTTTCACACTTCATCCACTCTGGTTTTTCTTCTATTTCGCTAACAGGGCAAGACTTTTCCACTGTCAGGACTTTGCATTATCTCTTCTCACTTCCTGAAAGGCCCTTCCTTATATCTTCACATGAACAACACCTTCTTGTCACTGAAAAGGGCCTTCTCTGACCACTTACTTTCTAGTATATCACTTTATTATTTTATGTATTGCTTCTTACTATCGGATATTGCTTCATTTAATTTTNTCTTCTCACTTCCTGAAAGGCCCTTCCTTATATCTTCACATGAACAACACCTTCTTGTCACTGAAAAGGGCCTTCTCTGACCACTTACTTTCTAGTATATCACTTTATTATTTTATGTATTGCTTCTTACTATCGGATATTGCTTCATTTAATTTTAGTTTAAATTTCTACAGTTTCCTCTAGAATGCAAACTCTTTACAATCAGCAACATTTCATTTATTTCTTGTTCAGTGTTTTATTTCAGTGCTTTGGAAAATACTTGGCACTTAGTAAATTCCAGCACGTAGGCTGAATGAATAAACAAACCAGTAATCTTTTTTTTTTTTAATTTAAAAAATAAAGTGTCTATTTTAGAAATCTTCAAAAAATATAAGGGAGAAAATTAGAATATAAATTATTGATGGTGACTTCAGAGATAATTATTGTAGACATGCTGATATATGTTAAGGCAGAGACAAGTGAATATATGACAGTTGGGGTCATCTAACTGCACCCCCTGTTTAGTTCTCTTCTTTTTCTTGCTTCTTTTCTCTCCCTTCTTCTCAGAAACAGAAAATAAACTTCTCTCATAAACTCTTGTATAATAGTTTAGTGATACTTTTAATTTCTTATAAAACACTCCCTTGAATTTTATCAACATATCAATATTTATTTGGCCAAAAATAGTGCTCTCCCAAACAGGTATTCTGATACTCTTGCTGTTCTGCTCTTCTGAAACACAGAGCAGGGCATGGTGATGGGATAGTCCTTTGTGGTGGATCAGAGAACATCTTCAAGGGGGAACTGACTTCTCAGTTGAGACCTGAAATGTTTCCAAATCAGCCACACTAAGTTTATGATGTTGAAGACCTGAAAGGTGGGAGAGACAGAGTCCAAACGCAGAGAACTACGATATACATAAAGGTCTGAGAACACAGAACATTGAAATAAAGGTTATCCCATTTTACTCTCTAATGTGTACTGTGTCAGGGACTTTTGATTCTGGGCAAGTAGGCAGAAGCCAGGTAAGAAGGGTCTCATGTTAGACAGTGTTTCACAAAGGGCAAAATGTCTTTTAAGTGTTTTCAGCCCAGAACTATGATGACCCTTTACAAAAATTATCCAAACTGCTTATGATGAAATACGGAAAGATAAAACATTTTGCAACTTTTGTGCCTATACAAATATACAATGAACATTTTTTCACACCAGAGGGAGAAAACAAGAAAGATTGCGCAACATGTGTTCTAGACTTCCTTCAACCACCCATGCATCAAGCAAGAGACAAAAGAAAATGATGGTGTCCTTGGTGGCTGCTAATAGGGAGACTCATGATCTGTGTCGAAGTTGCCTTTACTCACTATTATGCCAAGTCGGATGCAAAAGGCCACCATGATTTAGCTGGCATGACAGCTGCCATAAAGGGATCATAAAATACTGTCTTTCCTCATGGAGAATAGGTTCCTTCTCTGGATGGTCTTTACCTAGACAGGAAGCTCCAGCAGGATCTCTGAATGCAGCCTCACCCTTTTCTCCACAGATGTAAGATAGTAACGCTTCCTCCTGGTGACTATTCCACATGTTGGCCAGAGATAGTCTTCTTGTTCTTAACACTAATTCCAGATTGTCTGGCCTCCCCCTCCATCTGCTTTTCTCAGTCCTGTAACCTTCAGAATTTACTTAATATCTCTGGTATGTAGATGATGCCCCTCTCTCCTTTCGGTGACTTATTTATATCTCCTTCCACCCTTTTCTCACAAATATCTTAATTTTTCAAAGATATGGGTAGAAACCAGGTTTTAAAGAGGGATTGTTGTTGTTGTTGTTTAGCTGCTCAGTCATCTCTGACTCTTTGTGACCCCACCAGGCTTTTCTGTCCATGGGATTTCCCAGGCAAGAATATTGGAGTGAGTTGCCATTTCTAGGGGCTCTTCACAACCCAGGGATTAAACCTGCACCTTCTGCATTAGTAGACTGATTCTTTACCACTGAGCCACCTTGGGAACTGCTTTAAACGGGGGTAGGTTAGGCAAATTACTGTGAGTAGACCACTCAGCACCATATCTTAGAAATATAATAGTTTTTTTTTTTTTAACNCCTCCCACCTCCCACCCCACAACGTCTCTCTGGATCATCCCCGTACACCAGCCCCAAGCATCCTGCTTCCTGCATCGAACATAGACTGGCGCCTCGTTTCTTACATAATAGTATATATGCTTCAATGCCATTCTCCCAAATCATCCCACCCTCTCCTACTCCCTCAGAGGCCAAAAGTCCATTCTCTATGTCTGTATCTCTTTTATCGTCTCACATACAGGGTCATCATTACTATCTTTCTAAATTCCATATATATGTGTCAGTATACTATATTGATGTTTTTCTTTCTGGCTTACTTCACTCTGTATAATAGGCTCCAGTTTCATCCATCACATTAGAGCTGATTCAAATTTATTCTTTTTAATGGCAGAGTAATACTCCATTGTGTATATATACCACAGCTTGCTTATCCATTCATCTGTTGATGGACATCTAGGTTGTTTCATGTAGTTTTAAGATAACAAATAGAGCATCATAAATTTAGGACAAGTAGAGAGAAAGATATATAAACTGAGTCTTGCTGGGAAGGGCCTTGTCTCTTTAAGAGAGAATGGTGGCTTATAGGAAAAGAAGTAGGGGTTCAGAGTTTACAGTGGAGTGAGTTTTGAGGAAATCAGTTCTAATTCAAGGGTAGGGTACTGGTGATGATAGAGATGAAAATGTTTTAAAGATTTTCAGTGCAATGAAAAATGTTTCTTACACTTTAATATTATTTGAGAGATTCCAGTAAATAGTGGTTTATTTTCATTACTTTCAGTTGCTAGTTTATATTTTTTTCAAACCAGTTTCATGGCTTGACTGGTCATGTGGGGCTTAGTTTTTGTTTAAACTGTACCTCATCGACTGGATATGTTATATTTGCTTCAAATTTCTTAAACCCTGCATGTCTAACAAACTCATCAAACCACTTTCATCCATCTGTCATCTTCTCCAGCAATCTTTGTCACTCCCTTTTTCCTCTCAAAGCAGAACTGAACTTTCTTTAGTTCACTTTTTTTTTTTAAACTCTTCTAAGAATATCATCCTTAGGTACACTTCTAAAACATATCTGGAAAACACACCATCACATATACTGTTTCATTGCTGCATTGTAAATGCTCTTATTTCCCTTCTTCTACAGACAACCTTCATTAAAGAGTTTACAAAAATTGCTAATTCCTTCATGTCCAATGTGCTACTAAACTCACTTTGATCTGATTTTTTATTTTAATGACATAGAAAAGACACTTGTAATTATCAGATCCAGTGACTGCCTTCTACTTAATTTGGCTGCTCTATAGCATAATAATATTGATCATATATTTTTCTACTATAGTCTTCTTTACTATGATATTAATACCTTATTTCTCTTTCCTGTCTTCAGCTCACTGATTATTGTCTTTCTGGATTTCCTCTAGGTCTGTCCCTAACTACTGGTAAGTTCCATGATTCCATCTTTGACCTGTACCCCATTACATATGATTTTGTGTGTGATATTACCTATTACTATAGATTTTATTAGCACCAATTTAAAAGGCCAATTAAATTAATCTCTAAAGACTTCTGTGATTATTATTTCCTTAAATGGAACCAATGAAGTTATTAATAATGGAAGCAGCCATACTTGAAGACTCAAATATTCTTGATACACCTTCCTTCAGTTCATATCTTTAGCTATCAGGTCACTCACTGAATCTTCCCATGTTAACCTTGTTAAATTCCTCTCTTTTCCTCCTTAAGTCTATCAGTTCATATTTCCTTTCTCATTTCTCTCAATTACTTCAAGTCACTGAACTAAGCCTTTTTTGATATCTCTCACTCTCTGTCTCATCCTTTTTGCAATCTTTGGTATGGCAGTCCCTTTTGAACATTAGTTTCAAATCTTGGAAAGGAAAGGATGATGTATAAGTCCTTTACAATGTGACCACAAAATCCTTTCACTCAATGACCAAGCCACCTTTCACTTCAAACTATATTAACTCATTTTTAAAGTAGTGTGCCGAGTTGTTGTTCAGTTGCTAAGTCATGTCCAACATTTTGTGACCCCATGGACTACAGCACACCAGGCTTCCCTGTCTTTCACTATCTCCCAGAATTTGCTCAAATTCATGTCCATTGAATCAGTGATGCCATCTGAGAGGACTACTACCAGGACATCAAGAAGAAACTCTCTAGAGACATGCAACACAGCTTCAGGTGGTGTTTCAGGCTGTAAATGTTGGGGAAAAAAGCTTGAATGGGCAGATCACTTGAGTGCAGACAGAAGAAAGAAGCTAGATGAATCTGAGTAGGATCATGAACCTTTGACACACAGTGGCTTACAAAAGGCTAACCACAAATGTATGTATATGTTGATGTGGCTGAATCATCAACATCCATGGCTGAGTCATGTGGGCCAAAACCAACACAATACTGTAAAGCAATTATCCTTCAATTAAATATACATAAATAAATAAAATAATTAATTTAAAAGTGAAAAGAAGAAAGAGGGCTAACCATTAGCAACACTGTGGGGAAAAACAGCTACTCGGCATCATCATTACTTCCCTTGTCATTTCTAAAACCTTCCTCTTCTTTCTTTGTTACCTGCCATCTTCTCTTCTCTCTCCCTCAATAAATAAGATCTCCCTCATAAGATCTTTCAACCCAGGAGCTTGTATCTGGCCCAGGAACTCTTCTTATGAATGGTTCACCTAGACATTTCCTGATCTTGAATTCTTGCCCAAACTAGCGTACTCTACTGAAGAAGAAAATGGCAACACTCCAGTATTCCTTCTTGGAGAATTCCGTGGAGAGAGCAGTGTTGGTGGGCTACAGCTCACAAAGAGTCAGATACGACTGAGTGACTAACACGAATGTACTCTACTTTCCTTTCACATAGAATAAGCAGAATCATGTGTGTGTGTGTGTGTATGGCAGAATATACACAGGGGTTTCTCCTTCCGTTTTTGTCTGTGTTTTGTTTATTTTTGTCTCTCATCAAATGTGCCACACACACGGGAACTTCGCCATGCCCATATCAAGAGGCAGAAGTTAGTTCCCCTCCTAATTCTGAGCAGGCTTTGTAAGTTATCCAAGAGAGTGTGGCAAAAATTATCCTATATTAATTTAAACACTGGCCTTAAAAGGATAAGACATCCACTTTATTACCTGAGGCCTTCATTTTTGGAGATTAAAACTTCAATGTGAGCAGTCTAGCTGCCTAGGTTGCCATGTTTTGAGGAAGACCAATGTAGGCCATGAAGACTAATCATGTAGAAAAATGACAGGAAGAGGCCCTAAGATTATATGGGGAGAGAGAGAGAGAGATGCTTGTTAATCTTCCAATGAATTTAGTCATTTGCTCTTACAATTCCAATTCCTGTCTGACCACAATCATGATATATCCTGAGCCAAGAGTGTACAGAAGTTGCCAAATTATTTTTTTTAATGTTTTTGTAAACATGTAAATTTAGTATGTGATTTGTTAGGTTTCAGTAGTAATTGGAATACTGTCCAGGAATAGATTTTGTTCATGCCTCCATTCTACTAAATATTTATTCAGAGTAAATCCTGTTTTATCTAAGTTAATTGAAATTCTCTCATTCTCTGACTTGGTTTAAGAATAAGCATGATTTAAGAATAACTTGGTTATGACCAACAAGATATGAGGCATTTGCCATGACTCCAGGAAAGGAATCACACATATAACAAAAGTACATTTTCTTCCATCAGGTATCTCCTGTAAAAATGGTATTAATTGATAACAAGCACTCTAAGGGTGACAGAATGAAAAGAAATAAGGCACCTGAGTTCTTGACATTATTGATCAACTGCACTAACCAAACCTAGAAATGCTATACTTGATATATCTTGTATATGAGGGAATATATTCTGATTTATTTAAGAAATTTGACTTGAGTTTTCTGTTATTTGCTGCTTAAATCATCATAGCCCCTTTACTACCAAATGAGATAGTTAGAAGAAACAAAAACTTCTGAGTGATATTTCTTATAAATGTAGATACAGACATCCTTAAAATATTAGCAAATCAATTTCCATGAAGTATTAAAAAAATTATACCAGCTATTCAAAGCTAATTCAACACTTAAAGATGTCATAATTTATCACAATATTCTAAAGAAGAAAGATTATATAGTTATATATATCAGTTGATGCAAAAAATGCTTTTAACATCCAAAATTTGTTTATGATAAAACATACCAGCAAATGAGGGTTATAGAGGAAAGTCCTCAACATAATAACAAATATATACAAAGGTCTTACAACAGACATCATACTTAATTGTGATAGAGTGAACACTTTTTCCCTAAGACTGAGAAAAAAGGCAAGACACCACTCCAATTGAATGTTATCCTGAATGTTCTAGTTAGTGCAACAATAAAAGATATAAAAGGTGTAGAAACTGGAAAAGGGAAAAATAAAACCATCTTCATTTGCATATAACAATTAACCACGTATAACATTACAAAGTGAAAGTGAATTCGCTCAGTCGTGTCCAACTCTTTGCGACCCCATGGACACCAGGCTCCTCCATCCATGGGATTTTCTAGGCAAGAGTTTTGGAATGGGTTGCCTTTTCCTTCTCCAGGGAACTTCCTGACCCAGGGATTGAACCCAGGTCTCCTGCATTGTATACAGATGCTTTACCATCTGAGCCACCAGGGAAGTCTCAACATTACAAAGAATTGGCCAAAAACATCCTTGGACTAATGGATGAGAATGTCAAGATCACAGGGTGCAAAATTAACATTCAAAATCGGTTGCTTTCCTATATTCTAGCAATTAACAATGGGGATTTGAATTTAAGAAAAGAACATTTATAATACTACAAAAAGGGAATACTTAGATATAACCATAAGAAAGTACGGGCAATATCTATATGGCAAAACTAAAAAGAAAAAAAAAGCTGATAAAAGAATCTTAGAAAGACCTAGAAAAGTGGACAGAGAATCTAGGTTTCTCAGTTAGAAGACTCAGTATTGTTAAAATGTCATTTCTTCCCAACTTGCTCTAAAGATTCAGTGCAGTCTCAATCAAAAGGCTCAGAAGCTATTTATGAGATATGAATAAATAGATTCTAAAGTTTATATATATAAAGCTTCTTACAAAGTTTTATAAGTTTATATAGCTGAGAAATGATGTTAAAGGCAAAGGAGAAAGGGAAAGATATACGAAACTGAATGCAGAGTTCCAGAGAATAGTAAGGAGAGACAATAAAGCCTTTTTAAGTGAACAATGAAAAGAAATAGAAAAAACAAGAGAATGGAAAAGACTAGAGATATCGTCAAGAAAATTGGAAATACCATGGGAACATTTCATGCAAAGCTAGGCACAATAAAAGACAGAAATGGCAAGGACCTAATAGAAGCAGAAGAGATTGAGAAGTGGCAAGAATACACAGAACTATACAAAAAAGGACCTAACGACTCACATCATCGTGGTGGCAGATAATCTGGAGCCTGAAGTCAAATGGGCCTTAGGAAGTATTACTATTAACAAAATTAGTGGAGGTGATGAAATTCCAGTTGAGCTATCTCAAATCCTAAAAGATACTGCTGCACTCAATATGCCAAATTTGGAAAACTCAGCAGTGACTATAGGACTGGAAAAGGTCAATTTTCATTCCAGTCCTAACAAAGGCAATGCCAAAGATTGTTCAAACTACTACTGTACAATTGCATTCATTTCACATGCTAGCAGGTAGTATCAAAATCCTTTAAGCTAGGCTGAAACAGTATGTGAACAGAGGGATTCCAGATGTTCAAGTTGGATTTGAAAAAGACAGAGGAGCCAGAGATGTACAGATGTGAGAGTTGGCGCAAAGAGAGGGTGAGCACTGAAGAACTGATACTTTTCAACTGTGGTGTTGGAGAAAATTCTCGAGAGTCCCTTAGGCTGCAAGGAGATCAAACCGGTCAATCCTCAAGGAAATCAACCCTGAATATTCACTGGAAGGACTGATGCTGAAGCCCTAATACTCTGGCTAACTGATACCAAGAGCCAACTCACTGAAAAAGACCCTGATGTTGGGAAAGATTAAGGGCAAGAGGAAGAGGGGACAACAGAGGATGAGATTGTTGGATGACATCATTGACTCAAAGGATATGAGTTTGAGCAAACTCTGGGAGATAGTGAAGGACAGGGATCCTTGGCATGCTGCAGTTAATGAATTAGCAAAGAGTTGAACTCAAGTTAGCAACTGAACATAAACAACAAAGTTTATATGGAAAGGCAGTAAATCTACAACAGCTAAAAAAAATATTGAAGGAGAAAAAAGTTGGAGGACTCATACTACTCAATTTCAAGACAATATAAAACAGCAAAGTTTTTGGTGAAAGTTTAAGCACATACTCAGTGGAAGAGAACTGAGTCCAGAAATGCACTGTATTCAACTGATTTTATTTTTTACAAAATGGAAAAGGTAATTCAATAAATAAAATTGTAACTTTAACAAATGATGCTGGACCAATTGAGAATCTGTAATGCAAAAAGTGAACATAGACAAAAACCTTATCTATTTTATGAAAATTAGCCCAAAATGGATGAACAACATAAATGCCAAGTTCAAAATTATGTTAACCTCTAGAATAAAACAAAGGATAAATTTTAGGTCACCTTGGGTTTGGTGATAAGTTCTTAGAGTCATGATGTACAAAAGAAAGACTACGATTTGAACTTTATTAAAATTAAAAACTTTTGCTCTGAAAATGACAAAGTTAAGATTGAAAACGTAAGCCATGGATGCTGCAAGAACTCTTATCTATCAATGCCAAAAATGAAAAATAATATAACCATTTGGAAGACGGTTTGAGAGTTTGTTACAAAGCTGAATACAGATATACAACAGAACATTCATATTCCTATTGTTGGAATGGATTCTCATAGTAATTGGATCTGATTTTAAAAGGAGATATTTTATCATTGGCTTTTGTATAGGCAAGGGAGTTTCTGGTCTTGGCAGNTGTTACAAAGCTGAATACAGATATACAACAGAACATTCATATTCCTATTGTTGGAATGGATTCTCATAGTAATTGGATCTGATTTTAAAAGGAGATATTTTATCATTGGCTTTTGTATAGGCAAGGGAGTTTCTGGTCTTGGCAGTAGCTGCAAATCTGATTTTAATATTGCCCAAATGGTGGTGATGTTCACCCTCTTCAGCAAATGAAATTCTCATCTGTCTTTAGAGCAATCTACAGAATATTTATCTCTCAGCTTGCTTCATAAAAAGACCTCCCATGAGGCAGTAGGAATTATTTTCACACTACCACAGTGAGATTTAATGGCATTTTTAATAAATAATAATATCTTATTTGCACATAATACAGTATTACCATTTACAGTTTCTAGTTTATAAAAATGTACTAAATCAGCCAGGAGAATCATGATTTATAATTGTTCTATTGCTATTTCTGAAACTATTTATGGTAGGAAAGGTCAGTGACTGCTGCTGGCATGGTGGTAGCAGAAGCTAATGATTATATTGTTTTTTAAGAGAGACAGTTCTTGTGCAAAAGAACATACCTAAGGGCTGTGTTTTAAATGCTCAGCTCATTTATCTCTCATCAGTTAGGTATATCAGATGCAAAAGTTGGTTTATACTTTCTAAATAACTTTTTATACACTCCTGAAAGCCTTAATCAGATTAAACCCAAATCAGATTGATTATATTCTTTGCAGCCAAAGACGGAGAAGCTCTATACACTCAACAAAAACAGGAGCTGACTGTGGCTCAGATCATGAACTCCTTATTACCAAATTCAGGCTGAAATTGAAGAAAGTAGGGAAAACCGCTAGACCATTCAGGTATGACCTAAAGCAAATCCCTTATGATTATACAGTGGAAGTGAGAAATAGATTTAAGGGCCTAGATNACCCCTCAATCACCCTCCATGGAACATTTGAAAACTGCTAGTGTTATAGCTCATCTGGGAAGGGAAAGGGAATCAGACTTCCTTCATGGCTTCAGATTTTTGAGTTATGTATAGAAAACTCTCTTTACTCCAAGGTTATATTATGTATATATAGTCAGTTATGTCTTCCTTTGTTATTTGTGCTATTGTACAATTTCTGACCCATCTGGAATTTATTTAATAAGTGTATAAATTGTGAAGTAGGAATCTGATGTAGGATGTTTCGATCCCACCATTTTGTAATCAACACAAATTAAAGCTGACAGTACAAGTGCACATGGTAAAATCAGGTACTAACTAGTTGCTTCCAGAGGAATACATCCTCTTGACAAATTTATATCTGCAATTATTTGACTTGGGGAAAATTGGACTTGATAGAAAAATGGTCATAGAGAAAAGCTAAGAGTGGCAGAAGTTTTAATTAGTAAGATCTGGTCAAGATAAAGCAATGTTGTGTAAGCCATTTATAAGATTCACATGACATAAATTTCTGGTTCAATGAAAATCATTTTTGATAAGAAAAATGGAAATGATAATTAGAGAAATGTTTTAAGTATGTTTTATAGCAAGTTCATCAAGGAAAATTGTTTGATTCCAGAAAATTTTCCAAGGGAAATTCATTCAGTGTTGGTAAAATCATTATTTAATTTAAAAAAATTTATTTATTTACATATTTATTTTCGGCTTTGCTGGGTCTTGGTGCATCGAAGGCTTTTCTCTATTCGTGGTGAGCAGGGGCTAGTCTTCACTGCAGTCCGCAGGCTTCACATTGCGGTCCTTCTCTTGCCGTGGAGCGCAGGCTCTAGGGCATGCAGACCTCAGTGGCTGAGGCTCGTGGGCTCAATAGTTCCAGGCTCTAGAGCACAGCTGCGGTGCCCTAGAGCTCACCAGTTGTGGTGCACAGGCTTAGCTGCTCCGTAACACGTGGGCTCTTCACACACCGGGGTCACACCTGTGTCCCTTTCACTGGCAGGCGAATCCTTCACCACTGAGCCACCAGGGAAGCCCTAAAATCATTACTAAAAAAAAAAAAAATTTCTGTTGATAAAACGAGAGTGAAAAGGCTCTTGTGGTCATATCAATGGCATTAAGATGCTCCTTTTTGTGGAGATCATCCTTTATTTTTCTAAATGAGTTTCTTACTTTTCTGACACTATTTATGTAGGCACTGATCAGTCTTTAGAACTGCTTTGAAATGAAATTTGTGCATTCACTGAATTTCCATACCTGGGTCTAGATCTGAACTCTTTAATTTCATCAGTCTGCTTGCCTAATCTGCACTGTTTTAATTATTGTAGATTTAAAGTACTGTTGATAACTAGTGAGTAAGCTTCCTCTGCACCTCTAATAGAATTATTTTTCAACATGTTCTTAGCTGCTGTCTCACTTTTATTCTTTTAAGGAACTTTAGCATCAGTTAATTAAATAGACCAGATTTTTTTTTTTTTTTAATGTATTTATCTGGCTGCGGCACTTGGGATCTTCGTCATGCAGGATCTTTCGCTGTGGTGCACTGACTCTTTAGGTGTGTTGGTTATCTGGCTCTGTCAGGTCTTAGCTGCAGCACTTGGGATCTTCGCATATCATGCGGGATCTTTCGCTGTGGTGCACTGACTCTTTAAATATGTCGGTTATCTGGCTCTGTCGGGTCTTAGCTGTAGCACTTGGGATCTTCGTGTATCATCTTAAGATGTGCCATGTGGGATCAGTAATTGTGGTGTGTGGGCTTAGTTGCTCTGTAACATGGGAGATCTTAGTTCCCTCACCAGGAATTGAACCTGTGTCTCTTGCATTGCGAGGTGAATTCTTAACCACTGGACCACCAGGGAAGGTTCTAAATAAGCCAGATTTTTAATAACTCGCTGACAAGCTGCATGTTATTGTTTAGGCAATAAGTCTCATCCGACTCTGGTGACCCTATGGACTGGGGCCCACCAGGCTCCTCCTCCTGGAGTGCGATGCTTCTTTCTCTAGGGGCTCTTCCCAACCCAGGGATTGAACCTGCATCTTCTGCTTGGCTGGTGGATTCTTCACCTCTGAGCCACTAGGGAATCCCTTGACAAGCTGCATGATATAGATATTTTAGCTTTAGTCTCCTAGTTGGATTAATTTTATATGTATTTAGATCTGTTTAGTCTTTGGGCTTCCCAAACGGCACAATGGTAAAGAATCCCCTTACCAATGCAGGAGACCCAGGGTTGACCCCTGGGTCGGGAAGATCCTCTGGAGCAGCAAATGACAACCCACTCCAATATTCTTGCCTGGAAAATTCCACAGACAGAGCAGGGCACAATCCATGGGGTTGCAAAGAGTCAGAACTGAGCAGACACATCTAATCTTTATATATCTTTACATCTGCAAAAGAGATCTATCTAATCTTTATAGATCTTTACATCTGCATATAGAGATATATCTAATCTTTCTAGATCTTTACATCTGCATATAGAGATATATGGGCTTCCGTGGTGGCTTAGAGGGTAAAGCGTCCATCTGGAATGCAGGAGACCCGGGTTCAATCCCTGAGTCAGGAAGATCCCCTGGAGAAGGAAATGGCACCTCACTCCAGTACTCTTGCCTGGAAAATCCCATGGACAGAGGAGCCTGGCAGGCTGCAGTCCATGGGGTCACAAAGAGTCAGACACGACTGAGCGACTTCACTTCGTAGATATATATATATATATATNTCCCCTGGAGAAGGAAATGGCACCTCACTCCAGTACTCTTGCCTGGAAAATCCCATGGACAGAGGAGCCTGGCAGGCTGCAGTCCATGGGGTCACAAAGAGTCAGACACGACTGAGCGACTTCACTTCGTAGATATATATATATATATATGTAGATATAAATGTGTGTATATATGTTTGGTTTTTAGCTCTTAAATTAATCAAATATATTTGTTCTATTTTTAATTTCAGACTTGTTTTCTTTTTTATATATATTATTTATTTATTGGAGTATAGTTGATTTACAGTGTGTTGGTTTCAAACGCACAGCGAAGTGATTTAGTTATCCATATACAACTATTCTTTTTTGATTCTTTTCCCTTATAGGTCATTACAAAGCATTGAATATATTTCCCCAGGCTTGTTTTCACATTTTGAGCCTTTAATGATCCTTTGTTGTTCATTTCATTTGAAGATAATTTTTTGGTACTATATTATATTTTGTCCAGTATCTGTTTATTTCCAAAAATGATAAGGCCTGAGAGCCTTAGGATCTTCAATATGAGATAATTTTGGCATCTACTTGGAAGTAAAAGTGGCAAAGGTTTATTTTTTCCCCTGAAATTCAGTATGTCCTCTGAGCGTGGATGAAGGGCTAAGATGTTTAAGTGTCCTTGCTAGTGGGATTTCCCTCTTTTCTTTCTCCTTTCCAAAGAATAAGAATCTATTATTTATCCTGTCCTTTGCTGTGTCCTCTAAATTCTTGGATGAAATTCACAAGCAGCTTTTGAAGTCTACCTCCTCTTTGATGAGAGCTGGTGACTTGAATTTGCATCCTAATGTCTCTCCTAAGAGGAGAGCCTTAACCTTCACAGTGCTATACTTTACAGATGTGATACTAGATAACGGACAATTCTTTGAACTATTGTTTCACTTATATATCGGTTGTTTATGGTTTGTTAGGGGGTTCATCATGTGACCTTTGGGTTTCTGTGGGTTGTTTTTTTTTTTTNTCGATGGACGTGAGTTTGAGTGAACTCCAGGAGTTGGTGATGGACAGGGAGGCCTGGCGTGCTGTGATTCCTGGGGTATCAAAGAGTCGGACACAACTGAGCAACTGAACTGAACTGAACTGAACTGAATGTTGTTATGGAAAGCTTGGCCTCTCCGTACACTAATGCCAAATCAAATCTTGAAGACAGAGTTTTGAGTGTAGTAGAAAAGGACAGCTATATCACTTTGCCAGGCAAAGGGAGACAAACTGGGCTTCTGTCTCAAAAAACTATGTGCTCCACCCTGGGAGGATGTGATGAAGGGTTTTATAACAATAAATCAAAACTACTCTCTAATGATGGTGCTAAGTCTTCTCCTTGCCGTGGCTCCTCTTGTTGCGGAGCACAGGATCTAAGAGTTCAAGTTTCAGTAGTTACAGCACGTGGGCTCAGTAGCTGTGGCTCCTGCGCTCTAGAACACAGGCTCAGCAGAACACGGACTTAGCTGTCCTGCAGCATGTGAAATCTTCGTGGACCAGGGATCAAACCATGTCTCCTGCATGTTGAGCAGTTTGAGCATAGGTTGGTAAAGAATTTCCAGACACATAGCATTCCAGCAGGGAGCGAGTATATTAAGAACAAAGAGCAGAGATAAAGTAGGCACCAAGAGTGCAGTGGGCCAACCTCCTGACAGACCAGGGAGAGTTGACAGTTTTTGTGGGTTAATAGCCAATTTTTATAGCCTCAAGCCAAAGAAAATGCCTGCTGGAAGGTCGCTGTTGGGTGATTGGTTGGGGTGCTATAAGGTGTTTGCTGAAGTGGGCATCTTTGCCTAATTGGGAGTCAGGAAGGCAGGGAGTCTTCTGGAAACAAAAGGGGCTCAGTTACAAAGGGGCTCAGTCAGCTTCAGAGGTGACCTTGGTTCTGGGCTCCGCTTCTGTGGCCTTGGGGGTAGGATTCAACACTGCATTGGCAGGCAGGTTCTTTATCATTGAGCCACCACAGAAGCCTCTGTTTATGTTTGGTTGCACTGGGTCTTTTGCTGCTGCAGAGGGCTTTCTCTAGTTGCAGTGAGTAGGAGCGACTCTTCCTTGCGGTACACAGACTTCTCACTGCAGAGGCTTCTCTTTGTTGCCGAGCACTGGCTTCATAGTTTGGGCTCACAGGCTCTAAAGCACGGGCTTAGTACATGTGGCACATGGGCTTAGTTGCTCTGCGGCAATGTTCATATCCTCCATTGGGGCTTTTTAAAATAGACAATCATTTCATCTGCAAATAGGAAAGTTTGTTTGTTTTTTTTTCCCTTTCCAATCTGTGTGCTCTNGTTGGTTGACTGACCTGTGTTCTTTTATTTCCAAATACAACTTTTGAAAAGAGCCAACTTACCACAATTAGCTATTTGTCTGCCCCAGATGTCATTATGGCATATCTGAAATGAATCTGACACCCCCAAGCCTTTGACTCTTCTTATTCCCAAATTCTGATTGTGTCCTCCTCACAATGTGGAAGCTCATCCTTTTTCAGTTGTTGTGATCCCCCTCTCTTCCCCACCTGCCTTCACGTCCACAGAAAATGTCAATTCTACTTCACAGTATCTTTACACCTGTTCCGTTCTTATAAGTCCCATTGCCCTACCTAGTTCAAGACATTGCTTTGTTTCTCTTGCCTGCTCATATTTCCCCCTAATCATTATCCCTTCCTTCTCTCCTCCCTCTCATTTCACCAAAATCCACTCTAATATTGCTTCTAGAACAACCACCCTTGAGCAAGTATGAACCCATCCCTCTATGCCTGTGATTTCTTGTTGCCTCTAGAATGCAGTTCAAACCTTCCAACCTGCTTTACATATTCTTCTACAATGTGAAGGACCCCAATTATTGTTTCCAGTTTTATTCTGTCTCCTGCCATGCACATTTCTCTCTAGCCTGGGTAGG
The DNA here is from genome assembly GCA_006410875.1 of Neotragus pygmaeus. Taxonomy (NCBI): domain Eukaryota; kingdom Metazoa; phylum Chordata; class Mammalia; order Artiodactyla; family Bovidae; genus Neotragus; species Neotragus pygmaeus. The sequence goes on along the minus strand of SJYV01031731.1, from coordinate 28,071 downwards.
GTACTGCTGGGCTTCCCTGGTGGCTCAATGGTAGAGAATCCACCTACCATGCAGGAAAAAGAGGTTTGATCCCTGGGTCAGGAAAATCCCCTGGAGTAGAAAATTGCAAACCAGCCCAGTATTCTTACCTGGGAAATCCAGGACAGAGGAGCCTGGACAGGCTACAGTGCATGAGACTGCAAAAGACTCAGACACAACTTAGTGGCAAAACAACAGTGCCCTGCCTTTCTGTGGACAAACCCAGCCATCTCTACTGCTGATCTTTGTTCCAGCTCTGTGAGCTCTTTTCAGCTAATCGCCTACAAGGCCTCTCCCACTGTAGACTTGGCCAGCTGTGTCCTCCCTGGCTGGTCTGCCAACTGCACCTTGGTTAACTGTTATTCATTCTCCAGATCTCACTCCAAAATCACTTCACAGGACAGCCTTCCATGATCCCTTCTCAGAGAGCCTTCCCTGCTTCCCGTTCTTAATCTAGGTCAGATGAAGAAGATCTAGGTCAGATCATAGCTCTAGTATTAAAAAGTATGCACTATTATATGCATATTCATGGGATTCTTTGATTAAGAACTGACTCCCTCACGTTACTTTAAACTCTGGATGAAGAGATCTGGACCACTCTGCTCACCTCTGAATCACCCCTTATACCCTGCACAGGAGTACACACTAAATTCTTAGTGAATGAATCTGACACTGTCTGCACAAGTCTTGGCCTGCTGCTTAACCCATCTCAGAAACAACCTGAGAGCCCTCATTTAGAATCCATCTCTCATCTCTTTCTTTTTTTTTTTTGATGGCACAGCATGTGGGATCTTAGTTCCCCAACCAGAGATGGAATCCTCGCCCTCTGCAGTGGAAGGTAGGAGTCTTAACCACTGGACTGCCAAGGAAGTCCCAGAATTCCTCTCTTTCTCTATAATCCCACCACACTTAACCTCTTCTCCAGTAGGTGGTAGTNATCTTAGTTCCCCAACCAGAGATGGAATCCTCGCCCTCTGCAGTGGAAGGTAGGAGTCTTAACCACTGGACTGCCAAGGAAGTCCCAGAATTCCTCTCTTTCTCTATAATCCCACCACACTTAACCTCTTCTCCAGTAGGTGGTAGTTTCTGCCTTATCTCCACCATAGACCCTGCTGGGAAGACAGAAGAATGTGTTTAAGGAAGAACACTAACACAAGGTTTTGTTCAAGGGGATGAGCCATAAGGGTTTGCAAATGTTGAAATATTGGTTCCATCTGAAATGTTCTGAGTATTATGTCACGCTTCTAATGACATCGAGTTAGGGTCAGAAGCCTGTCTGATCCAGTGTCCTCCACTTATACCTTGATCTTGGGAGTCAATTCACAGATGTGTGAGGATATTGATTAGAGTGAAATGGAATATGTGATGAGTTCAGTGGGGATCCATTCCTGCTAGTAGAAACCTATGCCCAGGTGCTGGTGGGTTAAGAATATCTTCTCACATTTTTATTTGGTCTTCTTTTGCATACCTCACTTGATAATCTTGTTAACAAATTCTAGTGGGTAATGATAATCAGGAAATGGTAGGAAATGATGGTTAACTAATCTGCGTTTATCCTATCAACTTCACCCTAGCTGAGGACCTAAACATTCATGGAAAAAATTGGCCTTTGTCTATTTAAGTCTATTTTCACAAAAGAAAGGTGGTCCTGGAGTTTAACCAAAGTGAAAGTGAAAGTTGCACAGTCATGTCCGACTCTTTGTGACCCCATGAACTATACACAGTCCATTGAATTCTCTAGGCCAGAATACTGAAGTGGGTAGCCTTTCCCTTCTCCAGGGATCGAACCCAGGTCTCCCGCATTGCAGATGGATTCTTTACCAGCTGAGCCACAAGGGAAGCCCCACGCTGCAGGTTTATTGCTCTTAATTCTACTCACAGCAAAATGAATTGTCCTTCAGTCTGCCTTTGCCAACTATGTCATTTTGGACTATAGGATGGTGTATTTTAAAAAGCCATCAAGAAATGTTCAGAAAATTATGTAACACAGTTTGTTTTGGATTGCCTCAGAGAGTTTGGAGACTTTCCCGGGGCCTATGCATTAGTCTGAAGTCACAGTAAAGAAATGGGAAGGGACAGGAAAAGTTATTCTCTAATCTGTAGCTGCCACGGAGGTAGATAGCTATGGTATGTTGAAAAGTTGCATTCTATTTTTTTTTTCTTTTTGAACTTTTTATTTTGTATTGGGGTATAGCCGGTTAGTTAACAATGTTGTAATAGTTTCAGGTGAACAGTGAAGGGACTCAACCAAACATATACATGTATCCAAAAACAGAGACGTCACTTTGTCAACACAGATCCATCTAATCAGAGCTATGGTTTTTCCAGTAGTCATGTACGGATGTGAGGATTGGACCATAAAGAGGACTGAGCACTGAAGAACTGGTGCTTTCAAACTATGGTGCTAGAGAAGACTGGAGTCCCATGGACAGTAAGATCAAACCAGTCAATCCTAAAGGAAATCAACCCTGAATATTCATTGGAAAGACTGGTACTGAAGCTGAAGTTCCAATACTTTGGCCACCTGATACAAAGAGCCGACTCATTGGAAAAGACTCTGAGGTTGGGAAAGATTGAGGACAAGAGGAGAAGAGGGCAACAGAGGATGAGATGGTTGGATGGCATCATTGACTCAATGGACTTGAGTCTTAGCAAACTCCAGGAGATAGTGAAGGACAAGGAAGCCTGGTATGCTGTAGTCCATAGGGTTGCAAAGAGTCTGATATGACTTAGTGACTGAACAAAAAGCAATTCTCCCCCGAACACTTCTCCCATCCAGGCTGCCACGTAACAATGAGCAGAGTTCCATGTGCAATTTTCAAGGCAAGAAGTACTGGAGTGGGTTGCCATTTCCTTCTCCAGGAAATCTTCCCAACCCAGGGGTTGAACCCAGGTCTCTCACGTTGTAGACAGATGCTTTACCGTCTGAGCCACCAGGGAAATCCACAGTAGGTCCTTACTTATATTCATTTTAAATATAGCAGCGTGTACATGACTATCCCAAACTGCTTAACTTTTCCTTCCCCCTGGCAACCATGATTCATTCTCTTTCTGTTTTATAAGTTCATCTATATCATCTCTTTTTAGATTTCACATATAAGGGGTGTAATAGGATATTTCTCCTTCTCTGACTTTCTTCACTCAGTATGGCATTCTGTCTTTTTCTTATCTTAACCATTAGAAAGGTGGGGTTGTGTGTGTGTGTAGGTTTTAATAACAGAAAATGTACTCGTTTATCTTTCTTGCTCTTGTGAGAAAAATTCCTAACTCAGGAAGGTATTTTCAATCTCCATTGGTGTCGGGGATGCAAATTCCTCAATTTTAATCATAGCACCTAGTGTGTTTCTTGTTTCCTTGATAAAGGGAGGGCTTTCCTGGAAGATAAGGGCCAGGAGAGGGAGAAGACAGATTTCAGTGCTCTAAAAAAAAAGCTGAGATCACTGGGATTTCAGGTAACCTGCTCAATGGGGGCAGGGGTGGGGTCAGATTCTCTAGGTCAGAAAGAAGGACAATGAGATCATTGTCAGGTTCTGAGACTTTTGTCACCACCAGGTTTGCCGTGGTGGTCCTTTTCTATCCCCATTTGGACCACCAGAAAAATGCTTACAATGAAAATTATTCATGGGCAATATGTTAATATCTCCCATCAGGAAGCTTCCGTAATCCTCTTATCCTTCTCCATCAGAGGGCAGACAGAATGAAAACCACAATCATGGAAAACCAACCAATCTGATCACATGGACCACGGCCTTGTCTAATTCAGTGAAACTATGAGCCATGCTCATAGTTGGGTCCTAAGATGGACGGGTCATGGTGGAGAGTTCTGACAAAACGTGGTCCCCTGGAGAAGGGGATGGCAAACCACTCAAGGCAGTATTCTTGCCCTGAGGACCCTGTGAACAGTACGAAAAGGCAAAAAGATAGGACGCTGAAAGATGAATTCCCCAGGTTGGTAGGTGCCCAATATGCTGCTGAAGAAGAGTGGAGAAATAACTCCAGAAAGAATGAAGAGATGGAGACAAAGCAAAAAGAACACTCAGTTGTGGATGTGATGGGTGATGAAAGTAAAGTCCAATGCTATAAAGAGCAATATTACATAGGAAACTGGGATGTTAGGTCTATGAATCAAGGCAAATTAGAAGTGGTCAAACAGGAGATGGCAAGAGTGAACACTGACATTTTAGGAATCAGTGAACTAAAATGGACTGGAATGGGTGAATTTAACTTAGATGACCATTGTAGCTACTTCTGTGGGCAAGAATCCCCTAGAAGAAATGGAGTAGCCATCATGGTCAACAAAAGAGTCCAAAGTGCAGTACTTGGATGCAATCACAAAAACAGAATGATCTCTGTTCATTTCTAAGGCAAACCATTCAATATCATGGTAATCTAAGTTTATGCCCCAACCAGTAATGCTGAAGAAGCTGAAGTTGAATGGTTCTTTGAAGACCTACAAGACCTTCTAGAACTAACACACACAAAAATGTCCTCTTCATTATAGGGGACTGGAATGCAAAAATAGAAAGTCAAAAAACACCTGGAGTAACAGGCAAATCTGGCCTTGGAGAATGAAGCAAGGACAGGCAGAATGAAGAATGAAGCAGGTCATAGGCTAACAAAGTTTTGCCAAGAGAGTGCACTGGTCATAGCAAACACCCTGTTCCAGCAACACAAGAGATGGCTCTACACATGGACATCACCAGATGGTCAATACCAAAATCAGGTTGATTATATTCTTTGCAGCCAAAGATGGAGAGACTCTATACACTCAGTAAAAACAAGACCAGGAGCTGACTCTGGCTCGGATCATGAATTCCTTATTGCCAAATTCAGACTCAAATTGAAGAAACTAGGGAAAATCATTAGACCATTCAGGTATGACCTAAATCAAATCCCTTATGATTATACAGTGGAAGTGAGAAATAGATTCAAAGGATTAGATCTGAGAGACAGTGTCTGAAGAACTATGGATGGAAGTTCATGACCTTTACAGGAGGCAGTGATCAAGACCATCCCCAAGAAAAATGGAAAAAAGCAAAATGGNGCGGCAGGAGTGGAAGCTGGAGGCCTCGGGGCGGCAGGAGTGGAAGCTGGAGGCCTCGGGGCGGCAGGAGTGGACGCTGGAGGCCTCGGGGCGGCAGGAGTGGAAGCTGGAGGCCTCGGGGCGGCAGGAGTGGAAACTGGAGGCCTCGGGGCAGCAGGAGTGGACGCTGGAGGCCTCGGCACGGCAGGAGTGGAAGCTGGAGGCCTCTGGACGGCAGGAGTGGAAGCTGGAGGCCTCGGGGAGTCAGGAGGGGAAACTGGAGGCCTCGGGGCGGCAGGAGTGGAAACTGGAGGCCTCGGGGCGGCAGGCATGCACAAGGTTCCACCTCTACAAGTGCTCAGTAGCTTCAGTCACACCCACCTCTTTGTGACTCGATGGACTCTAGACGGCCAGGCTCCTCTGTCCTTGGGATTCTCCAGACAAGAATACTGGAGTGGGTAACCATGCTGTCCTCCAGGGAATCTTCCTGACCCAGGGATCAAACCTGGGTCTCCTGCATTACAGGCAAATTCTTTACTGTTAAGCCCCTCTCTTACAAGAGACTAGACCCAACCTCCAAACTCAGGATCAAACAGAAGGAAGAAATTGGCAACATTCCGTATGATAAAGATTGAAGCTGGACTTCATCCCCTCTTCCTGGATAGAATCACTAAATCTTTGGAATTTCCAGAATGGTAGAGCATCTGTGTTACTCGTGGAGGACCATGGACCGCATCTGAGCTTGCCCTCATGAGTTGATGTCTCTGGGCCCAAAGATAGCCTGAGTGACAGAGGTGATGTAGGACAGGGCTGGCCTCACCAGAAACACTCAACACGGGGTCATAGGGCTGGGGCTGTAAGCCACAGGTATCAGCCCACCCCCCATCCCCCACCTCGGGGAGGAGATGTGGCTGGAGATTAATGACTGGCTGATGATTCGGTCAACCCAACCTACGTGATGAAATCCCCATCAAAACTCTGGACATTGCAGCTCTGGTGAGCTTCCCTGGTCGGCGAAGTTCCGTGTGCCATCAGCCAGGATGTCCTGGCGAGGAATGTGACGCTGGGAACCACAGGAGCTTCATTCATGGGACCCTCCCAGACTGCTGAGCATCACCGCTGTGACTGGTTCTCACTTATCCCTTTGCTGTAATAAAACTATGTTGCTGTTGTTTAGTCGCTCAGCTGTGTCCGACTCCTCGCGACCTCATGGACTGCAGCACGCCAGGCCTCCCTGTCCATCACCAGCTCCCGGAGCTTGCTCAAACTCATGTCCATCGAGTCAGTGATGCCATCCAACCATCTCATCCTTTGCTGTCCCCTTCTTCTGCTGCCCTCGATCTTTCCCAGCATCAGGGTCTTTTCCAATGAGTTGGTTCTTTGCATCAGGTGGCCAAAGTACTGGAGCTTCAGCATCAATTCTTCTGATGAATATTCAGAGTTGATTTCCTTTAGGACTGACTGGTTTGATCTTCTTATGATATAATAAAATGAAAACCACAGGTATTAGCACTTTCTTGAGTTCAAAGTATTATCAAACCCGAGGAAGTCCGTGGAGACTCCCCCCCATCCCCAGATTGCAGAAGTGTGAGGCCTAGGCACCAATATTGCAGCTGCCGTCTGAAGTGAGGGCATCTTGGAGAGGACAGTCTCTGCACCTGGGCATCTGGCATCAGGAGTCACCCCACATGCACGTGACCCACAACAGCATCAGAATGTCATCATTCATTATCCTCCAAGAGTTATTGGACGAAAGCAAATAAAACACGGATTTGGCCATGTTGATTTTTAATGCTGCATATTTCAATTTAAATAGAATTAAGTGGAATAAGGTGTCAATGCACCTTGTTGATATCTTAATTCTACGCTGTGGCTGTATTGTAATCCCACACAGGCTGAGTGAAATAAATGAAAATGAAAGTGTGCAACTCCTGGAAAGATCTGAAGGAAATGAAAGAAACACCGAGCATTTAGTAAAGACCTGCTGAATTTCTTGAATCTCTCTCTCACTCTTTAGGATACAGGATGGAGAAAGTTGAGGTAGCTGAGAATAATTGGGATAATGCAATTATAAAGCAAATAATGCCAGAAAGAGATAGGGTTTGTATTATTTCCAATAATTCATGGGTGCTACAAAACGTATCTTTATTGATACTACAAAAATGTCAACAAATTTTCAAAAGCAGGAACTGCACGGGGCACTCTGGCTCATTGGATTTAGAAGTTATCCTAAAAGCAAACACAGAGACAGACACACACAGTGTCTGTGACAAGAGCCTGGGGAGAGGCCAGCATGGCCTTCCGAGGTAAAGCTTGGTCTCCTTGTGTAAAAGGCTGGGGGTGGGAGAGAGACCGTGCCATCCTGGGCATCAGGGGTAAAGAGCGGCCCCCAGGAAGGGTGCCTGCCCCCTGCCTGCCCTCGCTGTCCCCCTTGTACCCCTGCTTCACCTCCCGAGTTCTCCCCAGTGCCCCTCTCACCCCTGTGCCAGCCAGGCCCCTATGCGGGGACGCACTCCCTGAGATCCATCTACCAGGACACTTTCTCTGTCCCCAAAGCTGGGGCAGGTCCTTCAAGGACTCCATTCGGTGTGCCGAGGTCACGCCTTTTCCTAGGCTGCACTGCAGGCCCTGGACATGCCTCTGTCCTTCCCACAAGACAGAAAGATCCTTGGGATAAAACCCTGCCATATTCACAGCTGTGGACCCCTGAGGAACAAAGCCGCCTGTACACAGGAGGCCTGCACAGAACACTTTTGAATATGTTAACATCCAGAAATGCAGATCATTTCCTTAGAAGCATGAAAAATAAAAGACTCAAGATGTCTGTGAAGGACCTGTTTCTTAGGACATTTCAGTTCAGTTCAGTCACTCAGTCGTGTCTGACTCTTTGCGACCCCATGGACTGCAGCACGCCAGGCCTCCCTGTCCATCACCAACTTCCCAGAGTCCACCCAAACTTACATCCATTGAGTTGGTGATGCCATCCAACCATCTCATCCTCTGTCATCCCCTTCTCCTGCCTTCAATCTTTCCCAGCATCCAGGTCTTTTCAAATGAGTCAGCTCTTTGCATCAGGTGGCCAAAGTATTGGAGCTTCAGCTTCAACATCAGTCCTTCCAATGAACACCCAGGACTGATCTCCTTTAGGATGGACTGGTTGGATCTCCTTGCAGTCCAAGGGACTCTCAAGAGTCTCCTCCAACACAGCAATTCAAAAACATCATTCTTCTGCACTCAGCTTTCTTCACAGTCCAACTCTCACATCCATATATGACCACTGGAAAAACCATAGCCTTGACTAGACAGGCCTTTGTTGGCAAAGTAGTGTCTCTGTTTTTTAATATGCTGTCTAGTTTGGNGACTGATCTCCTTTAGGATGGACTGGCTGGATCTCCTTGCAGTCCAAGGGACTCTCAAGAGTCCTTTCCAAGACCACAGTTCAAAAGCATCAATTCTTTGTTGCTCAGCTTTCTTTATGGCTCAACTCTTACATCCATACATGACTACTGGAAAAACCATAGCTTTGACTATACATACAGACCTTTGTCGGTAATGTCTCTGCTTTTCATGATAAATATAGAAGATAATTAGCATAGGCATCCAGAAATATTAAGTGCTTCATCTAAAATGAATACTCATGAATTGTTAGTTTAGTAAAATTTACCATTATGTTCAGGCATATTAAACCATATTAAGTAGTATATTTTAATCTAAAGTTACTCATTTATCTTATTAATTGTAAAGAGTTAAGATAAAATAATACTTTAAAAAATGTAGATGACAAGATTATTAAAGTTGCATTGTTATTTTAGTTTTGGAATACAGAATAATAAAACACCAATATGAAATAGTAGCATTTATTTCAATGTTTTAAAGTCATGTAAGCTTCATTATGTAGCTATTAAAAAGGCATTTTTTGTTCATATTGCTTTGACCGTATCACCTTAGGCCTTCAACATGGTTCTCCTGCCAAGAAACAAATTAAGCATTTATTAGAGGGTCACTAAGGCATCATTACAGGAGTAATAGCTCACTACAGGTTCTTGTCATTAATTCATTTATTACCCTCTTGCTCACAGGCTTTATAGAATCATGGATTTTTAATAAGTCTTGTGCTCTGTGGTTATCTCAGGTTTGTTACTGCTCATGAAATCTGTTTCCTTTTTGATTCAGACAGCTTGTTGTTTACAAAATGATAAGTTCTTTTTCCTACCTGCTCAGTTGCTCAATCTGACTCTTTGTGTGACTCCAAGGACTGTAAAATGAATTCCATGTGACTCTCTGTGACACCAGACTCCTCTGTCTATGGAATTTTCATGGGAAGAATACTGGAGTGGGTTGCCCTTTCCTCCTCCAGGGGATCTTCTGACCCAAAGAGCGAAACCATGTCTCTTGCATCTCTTATATAGGCAGGCTGAGTCTTTACCACTAGTGCCACCCAGGAAGTCTTCTTTTTCCTATAAGAATTCTTATAAAATAATGTGTAAGATGCTTTAAAATTGACAATTTAATGCAGAATATAATCTAATAATAGTAATACAGATTTTTAAAATTTCTATAATACCTTGCTTACTTTTGCATCTTTAACATTTTCTGATTTCCAGTGTTATGTATATTATGTAGTTCAGTAGTTCAACCACAACGAAACATGAAAATGTTATTGATAGGCCCATGCTGTAAACTTTCTTCAGGTACTTCCAATAGTTATCAGTGTGGACACTCTCTAAATTGGAAACTTTTGGAAGGGGAAATCAAGATTGTGGAATAGGAAGACACTGAACTTACCTCCCACTGTGAACACAGCAAAAACTCATTTATATGAAGAGCAATTCTCACTGGAGACTGGCAGAAAAACTAAAGAAAATTCCACACAGAGTTAGGTAGGAAGGAAAGATAAGCAGTTAGTTTGGGACTTGTACCCCTAGGAGAGGAAGGAGGGGGATTACTTTGGCTTGGAGATCCTCCCTATGGAGTTATTTGTTTGAACCAGATGTTGGGCATCCTATTCCTAGGTTTAACCTCAGCAAGACTAGTCCCCTTAGGTGATGTGAAAGCTAGTGGGCCTAACAGTAGAGCTGAAGAAATCCAGATTTCTTTCATGAAGAGCAAGCATACACACTTGCTTACCCCTGGGAACAAGGCAGAAGAAACAAACTGGAACAGCCTAGGATTTTGGCCAGTTTCCTGCAAGGATCCCATCATATGCTCTGGCCCATGTTGAACACTTGCTCTGATTTCTTTTGCTCTGGAGCAGCTCCTAACCAGAGTGAAAGCTGCTATTGCCAAGGAGATATCAAGGCTAAGGGAGGTGGGGTTAGCTAGTACCCTGCAGTTAATCTGAATGGGGTGAAGCCAGCTAGTACTGGTGCTCGAGGGGGCAGTAATTTGGGAGCTGTCTCAGCCTCTGACTGCTGACCTGGTACTGTCCCAGCACATGTCCCTGCCTTCATTGGTTACTCTCTTTAGTCCCTCTTCCTCCAAGATATATCACATTCTAGGACATAAAACAAGTCTCAACAAATTGTAAGAGGATTGAAATTATATCAAGCTTTTTTTTTCCCTGACCATAATTGTATGAAACTAGAAATCAATTACAGGAGGTTAAAAAAGAAAGAGAGAGAGAGAGGAAGAGACTAACAACATGCTACTAAGAAAACCAATGTGTCAATGAAGATATCAAAGAGAAAATCAGAAACATTTCTGAAGAGACAAATGAAAATAAAACCACCCCTTTCCGAAAGCTATGAAAGTGAAAGTTATAGCTGACTCTTTGTGACCCCATGGACTGTAGCCTGCCAGGCTTCTCTGTCCATGGGATTCTCCAGCAAGAATAGTGGAGTGGGTACTCTTTCCCTTCTCCAGGGGATCTTCCCTACCCAGGGATCAAACCCAGGTCTCCCACATTGCAGGTTGATTCTTTACCAGCTGAGCCACAAGGGAAGCCCTTCTAAAAGCTATAAGACATAGAAAAAACAATTCAAAGAGAGAATTTTATAGCAGTTCAGGCCTATCTGAGGAAAGAAGAAAAATCTCAAATAAATGAAACTAATATGCCATGTAAAGAATTAATGAAAGAACAAAGTTCAGAGTAAGCAGAAGGAAGAAAATAATGAAGATCAGAGAGGAAATAAATAAAATAGAGACCAAAAATGGAGATTCCCCCCCCCAAAATTTAAAAATAGAACTATCTATCAATTCTTCTGCTAAATATATCCAAAGAAAATGAAAACACTAAATTGAAATATTCATAGCAGCTTTATGTACAGTAGCCAATATAGGGAAGCAACTTAAGTGTCCCTCAACAGATAAATAGTATATACAAGTATATAAGCAAGAAATATTACTCAGCCATAAAAGAAACAGTGAGATTATACCATTTGCAACTACATGGCTGGACCTGGAGGGTATTATGGTGAGAAAAGTAAGTCAGACAGTGAAAGACAGACACTGTGTGTTATCACTTATATGTGGAATCTAAAAAAATGAAACAAAATTAATATTAGAAAAACATGAACAGACTTATAGAGAACAAACTATTAGTTACCAGTATGGTGAGGAAAAGGAAAAGGGGCAAGGTAGAGGTAAGGGCTACAAGCTACTATATATAAAATAATCTATAGGGATCCACTGCACAGCATAGGGAATGTTGCTAATATTTTATAACTTTCAATGAGTATATCTATAAAAACATTGAATCACTGTGCTGTATACTTGAAACTAAAATAATATTGTAAACAGCAATACCTCAGTAATACAGATAAATAAAATGGAACTCTCCATTCTTATCTTCAGTAACAAAGGCCATGATAGAGTGACTCTGACAAGGCCTTGGGACACTAAAATGCTGGCCCCAAAATAGAAACTACAAAATACCTATGTCCAGAATGCACCTTTATGTTTATTTTTCATGTTGCTGAAAATAAATCTCATTGCCCTTGCTTTCGCATACAGTCAATTGTTATGCAAGTAATTTGTATATGAGTATGATCTCCTTATGAGATAGTCAAGAATATTTTCAGACAGATATGATCAAAAGAGGTAAAACTGTAGTTTATACTCTTATTTCCTAAGGTATTAACAATATTATGTGATAAACAGTGCCATTCTATATAAATACTGTAAGGCGTAAAAATGATGTTTTAATGGCTTCTTCTAGAATGCTTGGTATGTTGACTAGCTGTCATGTGAAAGGAATTCAAGGGTAGGTAGAATAATGAATTTATCATTAGAATTCTGTGTCTTTTAGTGCAAGGAAGCTCCGTGTTGCTATGCTCTGTATATCAGGTCATCATGCACTGGAATGCCTGCAATACTGCTTTTATGCGCTTATTTATACCTAAAGGTTCTCTTAGAAAGTCTGCTTCTCATTTCCAACTATATCACAAAACTTTGATTCAAATAATGTATGTAGAAGTCATAAGTGCTGTTCATCACTTATACCTGGCTCTCCCCTTGCTGCCTTGCTGGAGAATGGTCATGTGGACTGCTTTGGACAATGAAATGTGAACAGAATTAACTTGTGTCATTTCTGTACTGAAGCATTTCTTTACTGAACCAGGATGTGACCCACTACACTTTATCTTCTCTCTATAGCAGTGACCAGCAGGATTCCAGGAAATGGATTCTCTGCCAGCCTGGGTCCCAGAGTGAGAATGATGCAGAGCACAGATACCAGTTGACCTGCAAAGGACATATAATGTAAAGAAAAATTAATCTTTAACTCATTAAGTATTTTGGAGTAGTTTGTTCTTTGTCTTAACCTGGTTAAGACTGTTATAAAAATAAATGCTGCCACAAGGGGAAAAGCACTTAAATGGTAGTTGTTTTTTTTTTTAAAGGCCTGACTGGCAGATAGGAAATAAATGATTCTTGTGTGTTGGAAAACATGAAAACCTGTCTCTCTAGTCATGAAACTGTTATATAATTGCTACTGAGATAACCTGGAATGCAAGTCTAAAGCAAATGACCCTGCAGCTCTGTAGGAAGAGATTGGGATATACAGTGAGCATTAAGTGTGTATGTCGGTTGCTGTTGGCTACATTTGGCAATGCATTATAAGAAAGAGATGTGCTTAGTCACTTCAGTAGTATCTGACTCTATGATCCCATGGGTCATAGCCCACCAGGCTCCTCTGTCCATGGGATTTTCCTGGAAAGAATGCTAACATGGGTTGCCATTTCTTTCTCCAGGGGATCTTTCTAATCAAGGGATTGAACCTACATCTCCTCCGTCTCCTACATTGCAGGTGTATTCTTTACCACTGGGCCACAAGGGAAGCCCAAGAAAGAAATGAGATGAGAAAATTACTGACCAGTTTTCAGTAATAACGAAAGAGAATAGAGAGCGAGCCCATAAGATTAGGCATTATAGGGTTGGAACAGGCACTTCCTTTTCAATTACAAAGTAAATGAAATAAAATAAAAATAATATATAAATATTTTTAAACAATTTGAAACAAAATTGAAAATATTATTTAATATCAGCTATTATTTCAATGTGAAAACATTGCCAATACATTATTTAAAACCAATGTAAAATAAAATGCTGAAAACAATTTGAGGCTATTTGAAACTCAGCCTTACTGCAGAGATCAAATCACAGTAGTTCTCTCTTACCCACATTTCACTCCCCATGGTTTCAGTTATCCAAGGTCAACCTTAGTCCTTGTAGTCAAGAAACTGTTATACAACTCTTGCTGAGATAACTTCCCTCATAGCTCAGTCAGTAAATAATCTGCCTGTAATGCAGGAGACCTGGGTTTGATTCCTGGGTTGGGAAGATCCTCTGCAGAAGGAAATGGCAGCCCACTCCAGTATTCTTGCCTGGAGAATCCCATGGACAGAGGAGCCTGGCAAGCTATAGTCTATGGTGTTGCAAGAGTAAGACATGACTTAGTGACTAAACCACCACCAAACTTAGTCCAAAAATATTAAATGGAAAATTCCAGAAAATAGAATTCATAAGTTTTAAATGCTGCACCATTTCTGAGTAGTTTGATGAAAGTAGCACTGTCTTGCTCTGCCCTGCCTAAGATCCCCAATTGTCAACATCCACTAGCCCTGGACAACCAGCCATTGTCACTGCTCAATGATCCAGAATCAGTAGAAGTGGATGATCCTCCTCATAAAGTATAATCAGAAGGTCAGTAGTAGTCTCACGTCATCTCTTGCGGCAGACATCTCTCATCATCAAAAGAAAAAGGGTGAGTACAGTAAGATGTTTGTGGAGAGAGACCATATTCATACATTTTATTCCATTATGTTGTTTAAATTCTTCTTCTTATTATTAATCATTAATAACTTTTGCTATGTCTAATTTATAAATTAAACTTTATTGTGGGTATGTATGTATAGAAAATATCACAGTAGATATAGGGCTCAGAACTATCCTACTATTTGCAGTTTCAGGCTTTCAGGGGGAGTCATAGAATCTTTGCCCTGGCTAAAAAGGACCACTACAATAGGAACATACACAAAGCTGGTTAACAGCAGAGTCTTAGTTAGCTTCTAGTGAACACGAAGTATAAACAATGGGCAGGGCATAAGTCTTTAATTTCATTTGTAACTGAAGCATAACTTAGCCTATCCTACCTAATAGAACATCTCAGTGAAAAATCTTTCTTTATTTTTCAAATGAGAAAATACAAATAATTGATTTATCTTTAATGATAATGTTTAAAGGCTACTTTAATAGAACTTAACTCAAGTTGATTTGAAATCTGATGATGAACTAAAGAAATGGATTTTATATATATATATTACAAAATAAGTTTCTATGTTTTAAATCTATTCATTCAGATGCTTGTAGTTATATTTAAATAATTTTTCTTTTTTAGATCCAATTTTCTTATAAGCCGAAGTCATCACTCTGTATGGCTGATATAATTTATAGAATTTACCTAAACAAGTATCTTTTGTAACAATATTGTCTACATGGATTTTAGAAGTATCGGTTTTATAAAAAAGTTATTTTTAATATAATTATCTGCTGTAGCACGAAATGTGGATTTCTTTTTTTCTTAACTGATTTTTTGAATACATGTCTATAATGCCTGGTAGTGCATGTTTTCTTGCTCCTCTGATTCTAAAGATAGCTGAAAAGAAATCACCAGTTTATTATTATTTGTGAGAAACACTAACTGACTACTATGGATTCAACTTGTACTTTCAATTCAGTTCAGTCGCTCAACGTGTCTGACTCTTTCAACCCCATGAACTGTAGCATGCCAGGCCTCCCTGTCCATCACCAACTTCTGGAGCGTACCCGAACTCATCTCCATTGAGTTGGTGATGCCACCAACCATCTCATCCTCTGTCAGCCCCTTCTTCTCCTGCTTTCAATCTTACCCAGCATCAGGGTCTTTTCAAATGAAGCAGCTCTTTGCATCAGGTGGCCAAAGTACTGCAGTTTCAGCTTAAACAATAGTCCTTCCAATGAACACTCAGGATTAATCTCCTTTAGGATGGACTGGTTGGATTTCCTCACAGTCCAAGGGACTCTCAAGAGTCTTCTCCAACACTGCAGTTCAAAAACATCTTCATCTACGCTCAGCTTTCTTTACAGTCCAACTCTCACATCCATACATGACTACTGGAAAAAACAAAGCCTTGATGAGACGGACTTTTGTTGGCAAAGTAATGTCTCTGCTTTTCAGTATGCTGTCTAGTTTGGTCATAACTTTCCTACCAAGGAGCAAGAGTCTTTTAATTTCATGGCTGCAATCACCATCTGCAGTGATTTTTGGATCCCCCAGAAGTAAAGTCTGCCACTGTTTCCCCATCTATTTGCCATGAAGTGATGGGACTGGATGTCATGTTCTTAGTTTTCTGAATGTTGAGCTTTAAGCCCACTTTTTCATCCTCCTCTTTCACTTTTATCAAGAGGCTCTTTAGTTCTTCGCTTTCTGCCATAAAGGTGGTGTCATCTGCATATCTGAGGTTATTGATATTTCTCCCGGCAATCTTGATTCCAGCTTCTGCTTTATACAGCCCAGCGTTTCTCAAGATGTACTTTGCATATAAGTTAAATAAGCAGGGTGACAATATACAACCTTGACATACTCCTTTTCCTATTTGAAACCAGTCTGTTGTTCAATGTCCAATTCTAACTATTGCTTCTTAACATGCATACAGATTTCTCAAGAGGCAAGTCAGGTGGTCTGGTATTCCCATCTCTTGAAAAATGTTCCGCAGTTTGTGGTGATCCACAAAGTCAAAGGCTTTGGCATAGTCAATAAAGCAGAAATAGATGTTTTTCAGGAACTCTCTTGCTTTTTTAATGATCCAGCGGATATTGGCAATTTGATCTCTGGTTCCTCTGCCTTTTCTAAAACCAGCTTAAATATCTGGAAGTTCATGGTTCATGTATTGTTGAAGCCTGGCTGGAGAATTTTGAGCATTTCTTTACTAGTGTGTGAGATGAGTGGAATTGTGCATTAGTTTGAACATTCTTTGGCACTGTCTTTTTTGGGATTGAGATGAGAACTGACCTTTTCCAGTCCTGTGGCCACTGCTGTGTTTTCCAAATTTGCTGGCATATTGAGTACAGCACTTTCATAGCATCATCTTTCAGGATTTGAAAAGCTCAACTGTAATTCCATCACCTCCACTAGCTTTGTTTGTAGTGATGCTTCCTAAGGTCCACTTGACTTCACATTCCAGGACGTCTGGCTCTAGGTCAGTGATCACACCATCGTGATTATCTGGGTCGTGAAGATCTTTTTTGTACAGTTCTTCCGTGTATTCTTGCCACCTCTTCTTAATATCTTCTGCTTCTGTTAGGTCCATACCATTTCTGTCCTTTATAGAGCCCATCTTTGCATGAAATGTTCCCTCGGTACTTTAAGCATAGGTTATTCAACCCCCTATTTTATCTTAGCCCCATCTCCTGGAAATCATCAGCCTAGTCTTTTTTCTGTGGGTCTGACCATTTTAGACACCTCATACCTCATAAATGGGATCAAACAGGATGTGGGCAGTTGCTAATCAATGGATATAATGTTTCAGTTATCCAAGATTACTAGGTTCTCTGGAGAACACTGTGCCCATAGTTAAAAATTCTGTATTGTACACTTGAAAACTTGTTAGTTGAGTATATTTGATATTAAATATTCTGACTACAATAAAAATGTAGTCAAAATGTTTAATTTTAAATTTTAGAACTAATGTACTTTGAGATTAATCTTAATAATAATATTTTAAGAGAAATATTATGTTTAAGTAGAGGTGACAAGATTTATTACAGGAATATTCCTTATTCTACATTTTCTGAAATACATTCTCAAATATGAGGCACATAATTTAATACATTTAATGTCAATCACTATTGTTAGTATAGTATAACATTTTATTATGAACTACTTTATTTGCAGCGTTTCTGACTGTAGTCTCAAAGTAGCAAATAATTCATAAGATCCTGTGATCTTTCCTGATAGGTTTTAATGCTCTGTGTAAGAAATTAACACTTCAATTATTGTGTGAATTGTATTGCATGAAATATACATAATACTGTATATTTAATGCTTTAAGAATAATTATAGTAAAACAAATTAACAAATAATATATATTTAATATAAGGAACACATGTGCCAAGTTTTCTTATGTAGAAGTAATAAAGAAAAATGAAATCTGAATTGTTACCAAGTCTGAATTTTAGAATTAAAAAGTTAATTTATTTAATTAAATCTATATCTCCTTCCAGTTTGAGAAAATCCATATTAACAGATTAAAAACTAACTTATAATGCAGGTGAAAGGATGTAAGTAGAATAATTAGGACTTTAAATGATTGAATGGATCCTTCAAATGTGCTTAAAAACAATTTGTTT
This sequence comes from Neotragus pygmaeus, assembly GCA_006410875.1. NCBI lineage: Eukaryota > Metazoa > Chordata > Mammalia > Artiodactyla > Bovidae > Neotragus > Neotragus pygmaeus. The sequence goes on along the minus strand of SJYV01031731.1, from coordinate 10,205 downwards.
TCCTAAAACCATTGGAGTTTTATTTTTCTGAAGTTATTCTTTGTTTGATTCCAGTCATGTAGAGATGATTTTAAATGAATAAATTTTTGCAGAGAATTGAATACAAAAAACTTGCCATCTTTTAGTATATTTTATTTTAAAATAAATTTGTATATATTTAAGGTATGCAACATGATGATTTAATATACATATATATGAAATGATTACACCAGCTAAGATAATTAATATCATCTCCTCATTAGTTACCATTTGTCTGTGTGTGGTGAGGGCACCTGAATTTGCCCTTTAAGCAAATTTCCAGTATTCAATACATTATTATTAACTTTAGTCATCATGCTGTACATTAGATCTCTTCACCTTATATAACTGCAGCTTCGTACTGTTTAACCAACATCCTCCCATGGTGGCCACCATTCTACTCTTTGCTTCTACATATTTCAATAATCCAACTTCTATACATATATCCAAAGAAAGTGAAATCAGTACCATAAAGAGATATTTGCACTCCCATGTTCATTGCAGCATTATCTGTAATAACTAAGATATGGAAACACCTGAGTGTTCCTCAGTGAACAAACGCATAAAGAAATTCTGATACACACACAGAGGAATATAGTTCAGCCTTTAAAAAAAGGGAGATCGTCTCCTTTGCAACAACATGGTGAACCGGGAGGGCTTTATGCTAAGTGAAATAAGCCAGATACCAAGGGGAAGGAAAATTGCATGATCTCATTTATATGTGGAATCTAATTCCATTGAATTAACATCATTTTTAATAGAGGAAGTTTAACTTATAATACCTGTTACTAAAATTTATTAGTTAAATGATTTTATTATTAAAGAATGTTAAATGTTATGTTTATACTTCTTCTAATAAGCTCTGTTCTTCTAATAATATTTACCCTGATTAGAATAAATAGAATTGTCGAAATTGTATATTAACACTGTTCTTTTATTCTTTATTTCCCTAAACTACTGCTTTTTATTTAATTCTTTTGATTTTTTAAATTTATTTTTAATTGGAGAATTATTGCTTTATAATGTTGTGTTGGTTTCTATCATGCAACAGTGTGGATCAGCCCTAAGTATATATATATCCACTCCCTTTTGAACCTGCTTGCCACCCCAACCCATCCTACATCTCTAGGTTGTCACAGAGCACTGGTTGAGCTCCTTTTTTTATATAGCAACTTCCCACAAGCTATGTATTTACATATGATAATATATATGTTTCTGGATTGCTAAACATTTAAAATCAGCATTGCCTAAGTCATTGTTTTCATTGGAAGTAATACAGTCAGAGAAAATAATAACCAGTATCTTTGCTGCTGCTGCTAAGTCGCTTCAGTCATGTCCGACTCTGTGCGACCCCATAGACGGCAGCCCACCAGGCTTCGACATCCCTGGCATCCTCCAGGCAAGAATACTGGAGTGGGTTACCATTTCCTTCTCCCTTCATTCAAGGTGACTAACATACAAAACCTACAAAAGATCTCTTTACATATACAGCTGATTATAAGAATGCTGAGACTGACATATTTTCATGCAAACTGGTATATTCAAGTATGGAAGATCTGGAAAGTTTTTAAAAAATTAACCAGCATTTTAATTTATATACTCAAGCTCTTGCTTGGGATTATTAATTAAAACATATATTTTTGTGTGTAGGAGAGTATAAATTTTGATATGGAAGATTCAGTATTTGCAATTTTCATTATTCTGTAACAAGTTAGTAGAGTATAATTTTGGTGAGTTGATGATGTGAGAATTTAAATAATTCAGTTTTTTCCTCTCATTTAGTCAGATAGTGAGCTTATATGAATGCCCTATAAACTCATGTCAGTACACTTTTTGTGTCCTCTATTTGTCCTTACAGAAGCAGTGACTACTAAAATGATAGGCATCACAGAGGGTGAAAATAAATTTATGACTACCAAGCAGAAAAGTGGGGTGGAAAAATTGAGAGACTGAGATTGGCATATAAAGTAGATAACTAATAAGGACCTACTGTATAGTACAGGGAACTCTACTCTGTAATTACCTATAATAGGAAAATAATCTAAAAATGAATAGATATGTGTATAATAATCTAAAAATGAATAGAATGTATATGTGTAGATATGTGTATATGAGTAGATATATGTATACCTGAGGCTTCCCGGGTAGCTCAGTTGGTTAAGAATCTGCCTGCAATGATTCCTGGGTCGGGAAGATCCCCTAGAGAAGGAAATGGCAACCCACTCCAGTATTCTTGCCTGGAGAATCCCATAGACAGAGGAGCCTGGCAGGCTACCGCCCATGGGGTCTCAAGAGTCAGACACGACTTAGCAACTAAACCACCAAATGTATATGTGTAATTGACTCTGTTATACACATGCTGCTAAGTCACTTCAGTCGTGTCCGACTCTGTGCAATCTCATAGACAGCAGCCCACCAGGCTCCACCATCCCTGGGATTCTCCAGGCAGTTACACACATGAAACTAATGCAACATTGTAAATCAACTATACTCCAATAAAATAATTTTTTNTGGAAATAGAGTCCTTACAGTGGTTAATGGTTAGGGATCTCAAGATGAATTCATCCTGAATTTAGGGTGAGTCCTAAGTCTAATGACTGATACCTTTATAACAAGAAGAGAAGATACAGAGACTCAGAGGCAAAAGACCATTTGAAGATGATTAGACCGATGCAGGTACAAACTCATGAGTGATAAGGATTGAAGGTGAAGGTGAAGGTGAAGTCGCTCAGTCGTGTCCGACTCTTTGCGACCCCATGGACTGTAACCTACTAGGCTTCTCCATCCGTGGGATTGCAGAGAGCAAAAGAAAGTAGGGAGAGGCAAGGAAGGATACTTCTTGAGGGCCTACAAAGGGAGCTTGACTCTGCTGATACCTTGATTTCAGGCCTCTAGCATCCAGAATTCTGATAGAATCAATGACTGTTGTTTCTGTCTCTTATACACATCTAGATGTGTATAAGAGACAGTATATATATATATATATATATATATTTCAAAAGAAAGAAGGGAGATCCCACTGCAGTCATTTCCACAGCCATGATGCTGATAGGAAATAAGGAGAATCAGAAGCAACTATACCCACTGCAGCCCCCGTCCTCAGGGAAAGAGATCAGGGACAGGATTACACAGGCCCTCCAGGACCAAGGGGGCCCATGTTTCTACCAGCAGCAGAGCCTCACATTTGCTCCTCGGGGTAGAGACCCAGTTGAAGGAGGCTTAGGCCCCTGGTCTGGCCTGTATAGCGATGACTGGCAGGCGAGTCGGTTATGAACCTCCTTCCATGCACCCGGCTGAGGGGGTCCTTCCAGGGGAGGCATTCACAGAGAACTGATAAACCCTTGAACCATCAAAATTAGCTGCTTATCGAGAATGCCTGCCAACTAAACTGGGCCCCGGGTTGTAGAAGACAGATCCCACCACCCTCTCTGCCAAGACTGCCATAAAGGGCCACTGTTGACACGAAGACCCCTGTGCCTTCTGTCATCCAGGCATCAGTGTACCTCTGTGAGATCCTACCTTCCCACCCAGGATGGTGGGAGCCCTCTATGGCCAATAGCCATTTATTTCTTTACCTTGTAATGGCTGCTGTGAGGCTATTCCTCCTGCCACCTTCAGTCAGTGACACCCACCCCCAGAGTTGAATTTCATCACTGGTCTAGTGTGCACTTTCTACTGGTCCAATCTCCAGAACCTTGTCTGCAGGGCCCCACCTTTGCTCCCTTCAGCTGCTTCCTAGATGTTCTTCTTCCACACCAGAGTCACTTCCTGAGGGGCCACTCTCCCTGCTTTTGAAGTCCACTGTGATCTGCGGTCACTGTATTTGGCGAGACTGTGCCTCGTCTCACAGCTTTTCTCAGTGTCTCTGGTATTATGTGACTTCCCAACACTGGAGTAAGTTTTTCTGCCAAAATGAATGAGATGCTTGGCTTCTTCTAGACTTTCCCCACCTCCTGACGTGAGAGAATTATGAAGCTTCCCACAAGATCTTCTCCCTGATCCTCCTCATCCTTCTCCTGGAGTGAGTTATTTTGGATATGACACAGCCCATGGCATTTTTTAGAAAGCTTCTGAGAGTTCTCTCCCGTCCATTTTAGTTAAACTGTGTCTTTGTGAGGCCCTTAGCCCTTTTGTTTGGATTCTGTGACTCTCCACCTGGCCGGCCTTTGGTGGAACCTGGATGGTACTGCTTATTAAGGGCTATTGACTTTATGTGTAAATTAAGTCTAGTTCAAAAGGTGGTTTTAGAAACCAGGTTAACAAAGGAGCAGACTATACTGGTTAGCCTGGTGACATTTTCTCACCACCACTGCCTATCACATCTGGGAAGCATATTTCCAGTGAGATTTGGAGGTGGATGTGAAATAGCAGCTGTTTTTCTCAGAAGAGTATGATGACCATAAATAGTGTTTCTATAGACATTCCATGAGGGCTTCTTTGTGGTTCAACAGTAAATAATCCATGTGCAGTGCAGGAGATGCATGACACAGGGGCCTTATCCCTGGGTCAGGAAGATCCCTTGGAGGAGGGCATGGCAACCCATTCCAGTATTCTTGCCTGGAGAATCCCATGGACAGGGGAGCTTGGCAGACTCCAGTCCATAGAGTTGCAAAGACTCGAACACAACAGAATCAACTGAACATGCATGCACACGGACCTTCCAGGAGCATCAGCTTGCAGTCACAGTGGACACACATACATTTTACAGACATCTCCCATTAGTTTTCATTGTAATTTTGATGAAGTAAAGTGTGGCATCTCAGTCTGCTTCATATGGCTTCTACAGTCATTACAGTGCATTTTTCGGCTGCAGCCTTACAAAATTCTTACGGTAGTTTCATGTTTTGTAAACCCTAATTTTTATTTACATCTCTGATTACACTAATACTTGTATTGATGCTGTGTTTCTTGACAAAACCGAACTTTGAGCTCTGACCTTTGAGGAGTTAAAAACAATGTTGTTTTTTGGAAGATGTTAAATGAATCATCAGAAAAGACTTAAAAAATAAGCAAATACTGCCTGGTGTAGTAGAGTGAATAGTGTTCCTCCAAAATCATATTCACATAGAACCTTAGAATGTGATCTTATTTGGAAATAGAGTCCTTACAGTGGTTAATGGTTAGGGATCTCAAGATGAATTCATCCTGAATTTAGGGTGAGTCCTAAGTCTAATGACTGATACCTTTATAACAAGAAGAGAAGATACAGAGACTCAGAGGCAAAAGACCATTTGAAGATGATTAGACCGATGCAGGTACAAACTCATGAGTGATAAGGATTGAAGGTGAAGGTGAAGGTGAAGTCGCTCAGTCGTGTCCGACTCTTTGCGACCCCATGGACTGTAACCTACTAGGCTTCTCCATCCGTGGGATTGCAGAGAGCAAAAGAAAGTAGGGAGAGGCAAGGAAGGATACTTCTTGAGGGCCTACAAAGGGAGCTTGACTCTGCTGATACCTTGATTTCAGGCCTCTAGCATCCAGAATTCTGATAGAATCAATGACTGTTGTTTCAAGCCAATTTGTGGTAATTTTACAGCAGTGTTAGGATATGAGTAAAACTAATTTTGAAGCAAAGTTTGTGTTTAGAGTTTAGCTAGGCTACTCCTTAGGATTGTTGCTTTGGAAGTCATTTTGTTTGGTCAAAGGACCGTCAGGGACCTTAAACTGACACTAGCCCTCTTATACCAGCTCAAGTCCTAGAGAGCAGCCTCAGCGTTACCCACAAAAGTAAGTTCCTGACATAGCTTCCCCAATAGCCCTTGTGATCCACAGTCTCCCCTGCCTCTTAGCAGCTGGATACTTTATGATATCATTAGATAAGACCCTGCGGTGCTTTCCAAAACCTTCTCTTTTGATTTGAATTGAGCAAGCTGGCCCTACCTTTGAACCCAGACACCCTAATAAAGGCATGGATCTCACCTAGTTCCTGTCTCTCTCTTGATCTGACTCTGCCTTGACCTCCTTTTGTGGCCCTTGAGGCATGCTCTGTATTTTGTCCAAGACCTGTGAGTAGTAAGCAGCCATTTCAGTTTTGTTTTGTATTTTTTTCCTGTGATGTTGTTGAACATAGCTCACTATCCAACACTCTGTGCTTCACTGTAACAACTGTTAAAATAACAAGGTCCTAACAGCTTGTTAGGAAAGTTTTCCTCTTTCTTTTCCTCCTGTATCATGCAGCATAGAGTATGTGTTAAATATTTGGTGCCTGGAATCCTAGAATTTTTATATTGTAAAAATAACAATACATTCTATTCCATCAAAATTTATCATGTCTTCAGGTATATTATACCAAGGATTCTAAAGGAAAAAAATTCATATTTCATCGTACCAGTATATAATACCATGGATCAAAGCGTATCTACTAAAACAAGAACTAGTAAAGTTTAAACTGGGGTTCTAAACTGGGATTCTAACCTGGGATTCAAAAAAGAGACCGTATGGCCCACAAATCTGAAATCATTTATTTATTGTCTCCTTATAGAAAAAATGTTCAACCCCTGCATTAAGATACAATTGAATATAAATCTCACAATATATGATTTACATATAACATATGTGCTAAGGTTTCACCATTATTAAAATAAAAACTTGTCTCCATTATGGTTTTCTGTTTTCATTTTCCAGAGACTGGAAATATGCCTTGGGAATTGATTTGTCATTGTCCCACAGTCTCTATCTAATTACTAAAGTTCAGAAAGTGGTTGTAGATAAATGTTTGTTGAATGCTTATTGAGTTCATTCACTTAATCAGAAATTTATCAGTTTTAATATATGGTCAAAATGTTAGAATAAATTATAGACTGACATGTTACTATAGGTTTGCAGTTTTACCATTAACACCAGTATAAGCACATGAACTGCAAAGTTTCTTGATAAATCTATTGACAGATATGTGAGGATTGGCACTGTGCATCCAGATGAATCTTCTTGTTGCCAGGAAAAGTAAAATCAAAGACACTAGCTTATTTATGAGGGTGTTTGAGTCTGAAAACAGTGGGGAAAGCTCAAGAAGAAAAGGCTTTAGACACACAGGATCTTTTCTTGATAGAGAAATAAAACAAGACATCACACTGAGCAAGACATCCAAGGGGAAAACTGAAAGGAATTCTGGTGAAATACTACAAATTTAAAAAGTTTTCAATACAAAACGATGAAATTAAAAACTCTAGCTAGAGAGGAAAATAGAGACAAGCATGGGTTGACTCTGATTGTGACATGTTTCTAGTCTAGAAAAAAACTGGCTGAAATGTAGAATGCTTTTCAGTGTATTTTTATTTGTTTTTAAGTACAAATGTATCGGTTCTCAATCTTTGGAAGTGGGATTTGTAATTTAAGACAATGTTAGTTTTGATATTCATACAGGCCTGGGAGTCAGATAGGGAAAAGTTAATATTCTGTCACAAATATTTGTGATTTGCTACCAAGCCTCTCTTGTCCTGAGTCTGACATTCTCATGAGGGCTCCAATTTTGACAACTCTTCTTACATGTTTTCCTTTGCTTGCTTTCCTGTCTTAGGAATCCATTTAATACTGGATCTGTATATGGATCTTTGCCTTGCTTTTGTCTTTTCTCTTCATTAGCTTTCCTACTTCTGGATGCCAGTATGGTAGCATTGTTGCTATTGGCTGTAGATAAACTTCTCTGACAAGGGCTACTGACATGGGTTTCTGGTTAACTTCTGTCCTTGGGTCTCCTTGTTTTCAGCCTACTCCTTTTAGCTATTTATTCCTGTGTGCGATGACTTTTAGGCTGTGGTTTTCTATACAAATGGCTCATTCTCCCTCAAATCTCCACAAATAATTCTGGGTCCTTGCAAACTAAATTTACAGAATCTCCTGTGAGAACTGCCAAATCCGTCTCTTTCCCCCCTTTTTTCTGTAACCATTGATCTGAAGATTACTAATGTTCTACGTGGAATTCTACTTTCAATAGAAAAATATTGATTATGCAAATACCACTACTTAGTGTAGCTCTAAGTGTGTCATATATTTTGATAGAAGCATAAGGTAATGGAAGAGCAATTATTTTTGCCTGGCAAAGCAGAGTTACAATTGACCTGATTTTTCAGAGTCATCAGCAGTCATAATAGCAAAAGTTGAGGAAGGAGACTTCAAACCAGGTGGTAGACCAATATGATGTTAATAACAGTCACAAAAGTTGATAGCACGTTTATGAACAAGTTGACAAATAAGATGTAATAGAAAAAATAAAAAGGAAGAAGTAGGTTGGAGCCACATTAAAAGCCAAGAATATAGATTTAAAAGTGCTCAAAGCACAGCAGACAACAAGCAACATATTTTGTTTTGGGAAATGACATCATCACATTTTCATTTTAGAAGATGACTAGAAGACAGAAGGTAGTTTTTAATATTATTGTTAATATTATTGTACTTAAACAATAATTATAGTTAGTTCTTTCCCTCATCTTGGCTTATGCTGTTTTTGTTTTCTAAGGGTCCATGCCTTCCCCTTCACCTAACAGTTAATGACCTGAATTCATTTACTGATCTCATGCTGGTATTCTAATATTTTCTAATTGATTTCTGGATTTTGCATTAGACTCAGAAATAGAATTTGAGGGCTATATATCTGAAATTTCATATCGTAATTATTCTGGAGTACGTTCTTCATCAGTCTATTGATTGATCCGTAGCTGGTTCTTTTCTAAACATTACATATCTTGATTTGAGATAATTCAGTCAGGGCAGTTACCTGCTCAGGAGTAATCCTGTAAGGGAATGACAGAGTATGGCATATGTGGGGAATTTGGCTGTTGCACATCCAAAGTGATGCTCTCTAAAATATGAGAGGACCTGTGGTGAATGGTTAGATCCTCAAAATCATCTAACACGACTGGTTGTGTATTCATACACATATATAACAATGGGTTTAGTAACTTATAAAAACAGAACATGTCAATATTTAATGAAAATTATTGGCAATATTATTTTGCTAATAAAGGTTTCTTATAAGGTGAAAATAACTTGAACATCTTTCCAGAGCTCCTGTTATTGTTGTTTAGTTGCTCAGTTATGTTCAACTCTTTGTGACCCCATGGACTGTAGCCCTCCAGGCTCCTCTATCCATGGCATTCCCCAGGCAAGAATACTGGAGTGGGCTGCCATTTCCTTCTCCAAGGGATCTTCCCTACCCAGGGATCAAACCCATGTCTCCTGCTTGGTAGTTGAGTTCTTTACCACTGAGCCACCAGAGAAGCTCTTCCAGAGCTCTTTCGTTGTTCAGTCACTCAGTCCTGTCCTAAACTTTGTGACCCCATGGACTGCAGCACACCAGGCTTCCCTGTCCTTCACCATTTCCTGGAGCTTGCTCAAACTCATGTCCATCAAGTCGGTGATAGGATCCAACCATCTCATCCTCTGTCGTCCCCATCTCCTCCTGCCTTTGATCTTTCCCAGCACAGGGTTTTTTTCTTATGAATCCACTTTTTGCATCAGATGGCCAAAATATTGGAGCTTCAGCTTCAGTATCAGCCCTTCCAATGAATATTCAGGACTGATTTCCTTTAGGATTGACTGATTTGATCTCCTTACAGTCCAAGGGACTCTCAAGAGTCTTCTCCAACACCATAGTTCAAAGGCACCAATTCTTCAGTGCTCAACTTTCTTTATAGTCCAACTCTCACATCCATAAATGACTACTGGAAAAACCGTAGTTTTGCCTAGATGGATCTTTCTCAGCAAAGTAATTTCTCTTCTTTTTAATATGCTGTCTAGGTTGGTCATAACTTTTCTTCCAGGGAGCAATAGTCTTTTAATTTCATGGCTGAGTCACCATCTGCAATGATTTTGGAGCCCAAGAAAATAAAGTCTACCACTGTTTCCACTGTTTCCCCATCTATTCGCTATGAAGTGATGGGACCAGATGCCATAATCTTAGTTTTCTGAATGTTGAGTTTTAAGCCAGCTTTTCCACTCTCCTTTTTCACTTTCATCAAGAGGATCTTTAGTTCCTCTTCACTTTCCACCATGAGGTTGGTGTCATCTGCATATCTGAGGTTATTAATATTTCTCAAGGCAATCTTGATTCCAGCTTGTGCTTCATCCAGCTGGTATTTTGCATGATGTGCTCTGCATTTAAGTTAAATAAGTAAGATGACAATATACAGCCTTGATATACTCCTTTCCCAATTTTGTGCCAGTCTTTTGTTCCATGTCCAGTTCTAACT
>SJYV01031730.1:0-12345 GCA_006410875.1 Neotragus pygmaeus | reverse complement strand
CCACTGGTTTGTCCTCTGTTTTGGTGAGTCTGTTTTGCTTTAATGTGATGGCCAGCAGCAGTCGCTACAAAAGAGACAGGAGAGTCTGTAGACGGAGCCACAGTCCTTGCACCTGTGCATGGTCCCAATACCATTGTTGACGTGCATTATTTCTTTCCCCCATGCTCATTCCAGACTTCCCTCACCCTGGCCAGACTTTTCATCCCTCATCTCTGCAGAGTCAGGGCCATAGCTCTCCTACCCCTATTTAGTCATGGGTGCTGTGATGGCCCATTTCTACTTACCACTTGACATGAAGCAAAAGTGTTCCATGGGTTCCAGACAGGTTCCTTTCTTACTCTACTGGGGATCAGCAGTTCTAGTTCCTTATGGTAATCAGGGTCCATTATCCTCACCAATGTAGCTATTTACAGTCCACTTGCTCAAGAAAGCTAAAATGACTAGGCAGTAGTCATCACTTCAAATCCAGTAGAGCAAATATGCCTCTCAACCCCTATTCTACTCCATCCCCTTGTAAGCGCCAATCTGACCACGTAGAAGGTCTCAGTGTGGAAAGTGCGAATTCCTCAAGTAGATTCCTGGGAGTAATGGTGAGAATAGCTAATCTTCTTTCACCCCTTGGTACCAGGACCCACATATTCTAGCTATTTGGACACAAACCATATTCTGGCCATGATTCAGTGCATGTAACATATCACTACGGAAAGCTACATTCCGACACCACTGAGTGTTGTGCCCAAGAGAACATCTTATAGGAATCTTTACTAAATTCGTCATCCTTCTTCTTAGCTGTCAACCTCCCGTGATTCCTATAGCCATGCATCCAATGTCACATGTCTTTTGCTATAAAATGGGTCTGAGACAATGTTCTGTAGGCTCTATGTTGGTAAATCAGGCATTCTGTAGACCCTTAGTTGGTGATGCTGACAGCCTGGGGTCATAATCTCATATCCAGAGTAGATGTCACTTCTTGTAATAACAAACTGCTGCCCTACCAGGGTGAAAAAACCTGAAGAAATTCACCCACCACCAGGTGACTTATTGGTCTCACTGAGTGATGTTATTCCATCAAGAGCTTCTCTATGATTACTTTGGCTGGAAATCTAGGCCCTCATCAGTGACAGTAACTTGATCAACCTCAATAAGAAGAAGCTCCAGGTGATGGACTAGTTATATAGCATTTATTTTGATTCCTATGGCATTCAAGAGACCATTGAATAAGACCTTGTTGACCAAGGAGACAAGCTGGCTGTTATCTACACAAAAGGACTGTCCTCTGTGGTAAATGCTCTCTGGTAAGGAGTAACATGAGACACAAAAATCTTACACACCATGCCTACTTTCATGGACACAAATGTCTCCTCTCCTAACTTCCTCAACTCTCATCTTTCAGTCTTGCTCCTCAGGCCCTTAGCCCCTCAGCCAAGCCACTTACCCCTGCCAGTAGCCTGTGTATAAGACATATCTCAGATTATCTCTGCCCCCATGTAAATTAAATCATCAGTGTACTGCTGTAGCTCTTCCTGCAAACAGGACTTTTCTTCTCACCATCCCGTAGGGCCCCCTTGGGTAGGGCTGTAGTGTAGAGGGATCCAGCGACATACTGAACTTATCCATCTGTGAACAATCTCCAAGGTTTTTCCTCCTATGTCAGTTGGTCATAACTTCCTCTCTCCCAACCACAAGGCTGCCTGTATTAAGTTGAGGAGGAGGCAGTGGTACCACCGAGGCAGGCGACATGGAAGTCAGGGCTGCCTGTTCATGTCACTTACTTGTCCCTCAGTGCCTATTCATATGCAGTTCAAAAATCTACCGTTCTTTCTGGACAAGTACCTGCTATTGTGCCTGTCTAATCACAGGATTTAGTGCAGGCCATAATGCCAAACTTTTGATTAGCAGCTGAGGTCACATATTCCCTTGATGGTTCATGGCAGATGGTCAGTGTCCACTAGGGCCTAACAGGATACAAAGTAGCATACATTTGCTTTTCAAATGGTGAGTTAATCTCTGCTGCAGAAGGTGTGACTTTGCACTACACCCCTAGGGTTCTATGCTGTGATTTTTCTATAAGGGTTTTCCAAGGACTCCACACAGCATTCTTATCTACTGTAGATACTTCCCATACTGTTGGATTTGCCAAGTCTTATGACTCAAGTGGCAGAACAGCCTGCTCCAAAGCCAAGACAGGCTGCAGAATCTTCTCAAAACAGATAGGATTCTGAGTGACCCAATCAAAGGACAAGAGCTGTATTCCCAAATGTGTTCAGTGTAACCTCCAGAATTGAAAGAGGCACAAGTATAATGTCTCTTACCTGGTATAGGAGCTATAGGAAAAGAATCAGTTTCCTTGGCAACTTGTTGGGACTGTCCTTGTACCTCCCATGTCATCAGGGGCCTCAAATACATCACCAGTGTGCCAGATGCCAGCAGTTGTCACCAGTCTACTTCCCACCAGCAATGGGGTCCTTATCACTGTCTGATCAGTGAGTGAACCAATCCCACAATGCCACCTGAGGTTCTGCTTTCTAGGGTCACTGCTGCAATTAACTTTGTTCACCTAGATTTTCCCCAGAAAGCAGAGACTGCGACCAGGGTTTACATGCAGGAAATGTATTTTGGGAAATAATCCTAGCGAACAGAAATGGTGGTTGCGAATGAATGAGACAGAGAAGGAAAGAAAGAAAGCCAGTCCTTCACTTACTGAGCTTGCCCTAACTGTGGGCAACTAGGGCTAGAACCCANACAATGAAATACCACTTCACACCTTCTAGGATGGCTTTAATAGATAAGACAGGTAATAACAAGTGGTGATGACGATGTGGAGAAATTGGAAGTCTCATTCCCACCTCTAGCTGGAACGTAAAATGGTATAGCTGCTATGGGATACAGTTTGGCAATTCCTCAAACCATATGACCCAGCAATAACATATCATCACACAAAAACTTGCAAATGAACATTGATAGCAGCATTATTCATAATAACAAAAAGTGGGGAACAACCCAAATGTCAATCAAATGATGAATAGATTAATAAAATATGGTATATCCATACAATGAAATATTATTTGGTGAAAAAACAATGAAGTACTGATACATGCTATAATCTAGGTGAACCTCAAAACTATGCTAAGTGAGAGAATCTAGCCACAAAAAATCACCTATTATATGAGCCCATTTATATAAAATGTCCAGAAGAGGCAAATCTACAGAAAGTAAACTAGTGATTGCTTGGGTGAACCTCGAAATTATCCTAAGTGAGAGAATCTAGCCACAAAAAAATCACCTATTTTATGAGCCCATTTATATAAAATGTCCAGAAGAGGCAAATCTACAGAAAGTAAACTAGTGATTGCTTGGGGCTGAGGAAGGGAATCAGGGATGAAAATGACTGCTAATGGGTACAGGGTTCCTTTTGGGGTGATGAAAAGGTTACAAAGCTAGACTGTGGTAATGGTTACACAGCTCTGTAACTATATGAAAACCACAGAACTGTACACTTTCAGTGGGTGAATTAATGGTTTTATAGTATGTGAATTTTTGTCTCAAAATTGTTAAAANGGGTTCCTTTTGGGGTGATGAAAAGGTTACAAAGCTAGACTGTGGTAATGGTTACACAGCTCTGTAACTATATGAAAACCACAGAACTGTACACTTTCAGTGGGTGAATTAATGGTTTTATAGTATGTGAATTTTTGTCTCAAAATTGTTAAAATTATGATAATAGCTGATATTTATATAGCACCTATTATGTGACACTCTTCTAAGTGTCCTAGATGTATTAACCCATTTAATCCTCACAAGACCCTAGGAGGAAGGTATTTTCATTTTTCCTATTTGACAGATGGGGAACTGGAGTTACACAAACATTAAGTGATTAGCCTGAGCTCTCACACTAAGTGGTGGAGGTGGGTCTCTGATTCAGGCCATCTCAGTCTAGATAGAGTGTCACATTCTTCAGTGCAGTGCTATATTGGACCCAAATAGTCAATGCATGTCATCTCTCCATTTATTCTGCTGGAGCCATGATGAAGATAGTCTGCACAGGCATGGGCTACACTGGAAGAGAGTGGAGGGAAAGTTAATTAGCAAATAAAAGGGAAAAGCCTACGCAAGCCTAAGAAAACGCAAGAGGAATGGATGTATAGACTGGCTCTGCTGTGATTTTTAACTCTTTCTTCTGCCCATCATAGGAAGAGTATGTAATCTGTGCGTAGCATGGGAGAGACTGTGTCCAATGAGGGCAGAAGGAGTGTTTTAGGGTAACCTCATAGAAAGGACTTTACCGTGAATCAGTTGGCCATGTTTGTTGCTTTCTGGGAGATGGTACCCCAGTTCAAAGTGACCCAGGAAGCAGAATGGATGACTCACATTCTCCTCTTGATTCCTACGAGGATATGGAGTAATCCTATCTGGAAGATAGCTAGGTCTGTTTATCAAGCACAAGTATTTATTAAGCCAAAAGCAAGGGAACTCTGCTCAGTGTTATATAGAAGCCTGCATGAGAGAGGCATTTGGGAGAGAATGGATATATGTATATGTATGGCTGAGTCCTTTTGCTGTTCACCTGAAATTATCACATTGTTAATTGCCTGTGCTCCAGTATTAAATAAGAAGTTTTTAAAAAAAAATAAATGCAAGGAAATACAAAGTTGATAATAACNTCAGCAGAGCCATTTTCCCTCTGAATCTTCTAGAGAAGATTCTTTCGTTGCTTGTCCCAGCCTCTGGGGTTGTTGGCGTTCCTCAGCTTTCAGCTACACCTCCCTCTGCTTTGTCTTCACATCACCTTCTCCCCTTTTTCTGTCTTTCCTTCTGTCTCAAGTGTGCCTCTGCCTTGCTCTGAAAAAGACACTTATCACTGAAATTAGAGCCCACTCAGATAAACCAAGATTATCTCAAGATCCATAATTTAATCACACCTGCAATGACAC
This sequence comes from Neotragus pygmaeus, assembly GCA_006410875.1. Taxonomy (NCBI): domain Eukaryota; kingdom Metazoa; phylum Chordata; class Mammalia; order Artiodactyla; family Bovidae; genus Neotragus; species Neotragus pygmaeus. Next base: position 7,414 of record SJYV01031730.1, on the reverse strand, counting down.
TTTTTCCAAACAAGCTAACATTCATAGGGATCTAGAGATTTGACATGGATCTCTTTGGGCAGGTCATTTTTTGACGGACCACAGACATCTGAGGAGTTCAACAAAAGGCACCTCAGGGTTGCTCATCTCAGCAGAGAAAGAGGAGAGGATTAATCCACCGCATCCAAACCCTGTTGGTCAAGGTGTGCCACATGAGTGTTAACCACTTAGAACCTGCAGGTTGTATAGGCAGGTATGAATGCTGGGTGCATCCAACCGGCACCAGAGATCTGGANGAGTTATCTATTGGGCTTCCCTGGTGGCTCAGATGGTAAGAACCTGCCTTAATGTGGGAAACCTGGGTTCGATCCCAGGGTTGGGAAGATCCGCTGGAAGAGGGAATGAATGGCAAACCCACTCCAGTATTCTTGCTGGGAGAATTCCATGGACAGAGGAACCCGGTGAGCTACAGTCCACGGGGTGCAAAGAGTCAGACACAACTGAGCGACATACACACACACACATTGGTGATGCAAAAAAAAAAAATCTTAAATGTGTTATGCTTACTGAAAAAAGTAAACTTCAAAAGGTTATATATTGGATCATTCTATTTATATAATGTTCTTGAAACGACAAAACTATGGAAACAAATTGGTTGTCATGGGACAGGGGAAAGGGTGGAAGGGGTTCATAAACAAAAGTGTAGCAGGAGGGAGCTATAGTGATGAAAGAGTCCTCTGACTGTTTGCTGTGGTAGTTACATGAATCTATAGATGCCCCAGTGGCTCAAGAGGTAAAGAAACCACCTGCAATGCAGGAGATGTAGGAGACACAGATTTGACCCCTGGGCTGGGAAGATCCCCTGGAGTAGGAAATTGCAACCCACTCTGGTGTTCTTGCCTGGGAAATCACAGAGGAGCCTGGTGGGCTACAGTCCATGGGGTCACAAGGGTCGGATACAACTAGGCACACATGCAACACAAGCAGAAGGGAGTTCTAGTGGTGAAAGAGTTCTGTGCCTTGTTGGTTGTGGTAGTTACATGAATCTATAGATGGGATAAAATTGCACAGAACCACACACACACATGAATGCATGGAAAAACTGGTGAAGATTAAGCCCTCTTGTAACCTATAAGCCACTTAACGGTGTTAGGCAATGTCAGTTTCTTGGCTTTTCTATTGTACTGCAGTTAGTTATAGGACATGTCAGCACTGAGTGGTGGAAACTGAGGGGAGGGAACTGAGAGAAGGGCACATGGAACTCTATGTACTATTTTGACAACTTCTTCTGAGTCTACAATTTTTTCACAATAAAAAGTTTAAAAATAAGTAAGAGATGCTTTAGTCAATGTCCTATTAGTAGAAGGCTCTGTTGATGACAAGAGCTTTCATTGGTTGGTTTCTCATAATTAATAACAATGAATTTAGCCCTGTCCTTGCTAAAGATATTTTATAAGCAATGTTTAAAAGACATCATTTAACACTGAATTTTCTATTGATAGGCCCAATGCTGAAAATTTCTTGGAAACTAAAACAATCCNTGGTGGGCTGCCGTCTATGGGGTTGCACAGAGTCGGACACGACTGAAGCGACTTAGCAGCAGCAACAGCAACAGCGGTCAAATGATGTCTACTGAAGCTAGTAGCTCCAAAAAGTTTGGCAAAGAAGGTGAACCAGTGCATAGGAAACAAAAGAATAAAATAAACAAATGGGCCTACATCAAAAATAAAATCATTTGTGCAACAAAAAGGTAATCTATGGAGTAAAAAGGTGGCCCATAAAATGAAAGAAAATATTTAAAAATCATATATCTGATAAGGAATTAATATCCAGAGTATATGAAAAACTCCTACAACTCAACAGCTACAAAAACAAAACCACACAAACAGATGGAAAAAAGGGCAAATAGGCATTTCAGCAAGGAAGATAAACAAGTGGCCAATAAGTAAATGTAAAGATACTTAGCATCACTAAATATTAGGGAAATGCAAGTCAAAACCATAATTAGATACTCACAGCCATTAGGATGGCTACTATCAAAAACAAAAATGAAAACAAAAACAAATACGTATTGGCAAGGATTTGAAGAAACTGGAAACCTTGTGTACTATAAGAGAAAACGCAAAATGGTATAGTCTCTGTGGAAAACAGTGGGGCAGTTTCTCAATAGGTTAAAACTGAAATTATGATATGATCTAGCAATACTACTGGGTATACACCCGAAAGAACTGAAAGTAGTGTCTCCAGCAAGTGTTGGTACACCCGTGTTCAGAGCAGCATCATTTGCTATAGCCAAAAGATAGAGGCAACCCACGCGATGATTAACAGACAAATGGATGAAGAAAGTGTGCTCAATACAGACAATAGGATATCATTTGGCCTGAAAAAGGAAAGAAATTCTGATCCATGCTGCAACATGGATGAAACTTGAGGGCATGCTCAATGAAATGAACCAGTCACAAAAGGACAAATGCTGTATGACTCCACTTGTATATGGTACCTAGAGTAGTCGAATTCATAGCAGAAAGTAGAATGGTGGTTACCAGAGCTGGTGGAGAAGAAACAGTGAGTTATTGGTTAATAGGTTTGGAGTGTCAGTTGGAAAGATATGAGCTTTCTGGAGATGGATGGTGATGATGTATTAGCATATTCACAACAAGGTGAATATACAAGGTGCCACTGAACTATACACTCAGAAATGGTCAAGATGATAAACTGTATGTTATGTGTACTTTACCACGTTTCTTAAATTTTTTAATAAAATTTTTTGCAGGTGGACTGGAAAAGATATTGAGGCAAAAGAGGTATTTGATACCTTTGCAAAAACCTAAGTTATGTCTTGTTTTCTTAATATTAATACATCTTATAAATGCCCTATTAACTCCTTTACATAAGCACATATATTAAAACATACAGATTGACAGTGTACATTATTGTACAAATAATGTATAATACACTGTACAATGTAACCTGTACAAATACACACTATTTGTACAGGTTACACTATTGCACAGGTTCCATTTTGTACAAAAATGGGATCAAATTTCATATACATTTCTACCTCTTTTATTTGCAACTCAGTCCTTTCAAGTCATCTGAAATAGTTCTAGTTCATTATCTTTAATGTCTACCTATAATTTCCCAGTATGAATATATCATGATATATTCAGTCAATTTCTTTTCTCGATGGGAAATCAATTTATTTTTGGTCCTTCAATACTAAAGCACATCTGCAATACACATTCTTCTGCCTATTTCTGATGGCCTGTTATTGAGCTCTGTGAACAGAAGAGTTCAAAGTTGAAAGACATAAGGACTTTGTGAGACTGGATACTAGCAGTGATGCTCTGGGGTCTCCACGATAAGATGTAAGGGCTCACACTGTGGCATTGTCATCTGAAGACACAGGTGATTAAGGGTTCAGGGACCGGTGTGCCAAGCAGAATGCATTCTTGCACATCTACCAGGAGCAGAAGGAGGACATGAGCATGAGCAAGGCACGTCTGGAGACTCCCTTAGATCACTGAGGGAGTCTGTGCCCAAGCTTTGAGTTTCCACAGTCATCCCATGATTATTTGTATCATCAGCTTGGATACCTCTGGGTTGATCAGGGAAAGGCTCCCATATTCCTTTTCAAGGTAAAGATGATCCTCACCTTTGCTCTAAGAAGTTCCAGAGATGATGGACTCTTGAAATCATCATAGGGATGCTGCTCTTTGCAGAGCAAGCTAGAGAATTGCATAAGCAGCTTTATTTCTCCTCAACGGTAAAATAAATCTGGGAGAAGACCCTGGGGCTATAAATGGCAAGTGTCAAAATGATAAAAGATTCAATAAAGTGTGTGGTATGCATAAGAGAGAGAGAGAGCCCTTGGAGTCTTTATCCATTTTCCCTCCCTCTCATTGAATCTTAATTCTCCACTTTATTATCACCCATTTAAAATTAAATTCTCCATGAGGGACTTCCAACAGAAGAACTATATCCAGATGACCCTGCCCAGGGACCCACTTCACCCAAGCACATCAATCTCCTAGATTTATTCTTAAGCTCACAATATGTTTAAGTAGCCAGTGTAAGAATGGTTAAGTGTTCACTCTGAGAACACTGGCTAGATTATTGCTAAGTCATTTACATAATAATTTCAGTGGATCTGTATGCTGTTTCCACCTGGTTCTACTCTTCTTATGTGTTCAGACATACAACATTTTAGATATCTTTTAAACTCAGAGGGTGGAGAAAATGACAAGATAGAGAGAGAGAAATAATTAATTTCTGAAATGGTCACAGGTTTCAGCCCCACCATCTGCTCTGCTATCTCTACCGCCTCCTTTCAACTTGAAGCTCCACTCCCATCCCCAGGGCTCTGTGATGTTTACAGGATAAAGTCCAGTCTCCCCTGCCAGGTTTTCAAGCCCAGTCCCAACCTCATTCTCCAGTTTGATTTCCTGATGTCCCCACCCCCAAGTACAAAGTCACCTTGGCCACTCCCCAAGCCTCCTCTTGTTATCTCCCATGTAAGTGTGTCTGAGTTTCATACTAACTATTCCCCTCTCTGTTGTCTGCTCTCTGCCAATCAAGGCTCTGCTTCCTTCTGTAGCCAGCTCAAGTCCCACCCACCTTCTCTAACCATATCTCCAAAAAAGTAAAACCTCCATGGCGAGGGATGTTTTCATCTCTTTTGTTCACTGATGTATTTCCACAGAGCCTGGCACGTTACCATGAAATGAATAAAAAGCTAACTTTACTCCTGACCAGTCCAACTGGCTTACCACTGGCCAACCTGAGGACATTTGTCACTCTTAATGACCTGCACTTAGATCCTTTGTCTTATTTGGCCTCACCTGAACAGTTAATGCCTGTCCACTGTTATCATTTCATCTTCCTTCTAGATGAAACAATTCCAAAGTGTAAGCATCTCTTCCAACTCACCTTCCTTGTCATTCACTCTCCCATTAATCAGTCCTGCTGTTAGCTGCGTACTTCACTTTTCAATTATATGGTCTTAACAATGTAATAACTATGTATGTTAATTTTCATCCTTTGCTGCCCCCAGGGACAGAGGTTAGTTAGTTTGAAATCTCCAATCAAGCATCCATACACCATGAGCCTTCAGCCACCGTTATAGCCAATCAACACTGGAGGGTTTCCTGAGAGCTTAAGGGTTGCTAGAGAGTATTTTTCATCACTGAGATGTAGAAAGCTCAAGGCATGGGGACTGCATACAAATGTGGTCAGATACCTCTGTCATTGCTCAAATAGCTTCAGCGTCTCTCTCGGGAAGCTGTATCAGCTTCCTAACTCAACTCCCGGACCCCCACTCTCCTATGCTGTTTTCAAGATTAGCCAACTCCAATTGTCTTTTTAAAAAATTTTATTGATGTATAGTTGATTTACAATGTTGTATTTAATTTCTACTGTACAAAAAAATTTTTTTAATAAAATAAAAATAATTTCTGCTCTACAACAAAGTGATTCACTTATACATATATACATTCTTTTTCATATTCTTTTTCATTATGACTCATCACATGTTATTGAATATACATCCCTGTGCTATATAGTAAGACCTTGTTTATCCATTCTATTCAATATATATAATAATTTGCATCTGCTAGTCCCAAACTCCCAATCCATCATTCCCCCACCCTTCCTGTTGCCCTGGCAGGAGTCTGCCTAATGTTCTGATCTCTCTGTGAGTCTGTTTTATAAATATGTTCATTTGTGTCGTATATTAGATTCCACTAAGTAATATCATATGGTATGTGTCTTTCTGACTTTCTTCATTTAGTATAATAATCTCCAAGTCCATCTATGTTGCTGCAGATGGCCTTATTTCATTCTTTTATAGCTGAGTAGTATTCCATTCTTCATATGAGGAAGTTATATATATATATATAATATATATGGATATATTGGATATCCAGAGAAGATAAAGGATATCTTCTTTACCCATTCACCAGTCGATGAACATTTAGATTGCTTCCACGTCTTGGCTATTGTAAATAGTGCTGTTATAAACATATGGGTGCACATGTCTTTTTGAATTATAATTTTGTCTGGATATATGCCCAGGAGTAGGATTGCTGGATCATATGGTAGTGCTATTTTTACTTTTTTGAGGACCCTCCATACTGTTTTCCATAGTGGCTGCACCAATTTACATCCCAGTCTTTACCATGGTAAGTGATATTTCTAAAACACAATGCTAACTGTTGTTCACTCAGTCTCTTAAAGCTCTTCCGCAGCCTCTATGTAAAGCACAGCAACTGAAGAGTCTCCGGGCCACTGGGGCCGCCTCCCCTGAACACCTCTCCGGCCTCACCTCTCAACAGCCACTTCACCTCACTTCACCCCCTCACCACACAAGCACATGCAACTGTTTGTTCTCCTCTTAGGCAGCTCACACTGTCAGATGAACCAAGCTCGGGGACTCAAACCAATATAATTTCCCACTTTATCTGCATTTTCTGCATAAGAAATGGTGAGTTGTGCCTACAAGCCTCAGTGAGGCGTCTCATCTATAAAGCAGAAATAATTCCTTTCACCGTTAATTCATCCCTGCTGAGCTTGCAATGAATCCATTGAGGATTCTATAATTTTCATTTCTTAAAGGTTGGGAAATAAGGTGACAAGCAAAAAGGAATTGTTGAGCAGACAGAAAAGGCTAAGGACTAACACTGTGCATCTTTGCTTTGATGTGAATTCTTTTTTTTAATTTTTATACAATTTTTAAAGATTACTTTCCATTTACAGTTGTTATAAAATATTGGCCATATACCCCATGTTTTACAATACATCTTTGAGCCTATTTTATTCAAAATAGCTTGTGTCTCCCCCTCCTCACTCCTAAACTGCCTCTCTTTCCCCTCTTCCCTCTGGAAACCACTGCTTCCTTAGCTGTGTCTGTTACATTCACTAGTTTGCGGTATTTTAAGCTTCCATATGTAAGTGATATCGTACCGTATTTGTCTTTCTCTGTCCGACTTATTTCACTTAGCCTAGAGCCCTCTAAGTCCATTCATGTTGCTGCAGTATGAATTATTTTTAATCTTGAGATGCAGAATAATATATTAGCTAACATATTCAGAGATGAACTCTGAAGCTACATTGTTTGAGGTAAAATTCTAACTTTATCACACTCCTACTGTGAGGCCATAAGCAAGTTATTTCATCTCTTATTGACTCAATTTCTGAATCTATTAAATGACAGTAATAACAGCATCTTCCTGTCTGGATTCTTGAGAAAATTAAACAAATACCTACAAAGTACATAGCGATGCCCAGCACATAGCAAGGACTCAACAAAGCCTCTATTATTTTAGTCACTCAATTTATATAATCCAAAAGTCAGTACATTGTTCAGTTAAGTTCAGTTCAGTTCAGTCTCTCAGTCGTGTCCGACTCTTTGCAACCCCATGAATCGCAGCACGCCAGG
>SJYV01031728.1:893939-950152 GCA_006410875.1 Neotragus pygmaeus | reverse complement strand
AGGCTCTTCCCTCCATGGGATTCTCCAGGCAAGAGTACTGGAGTGGGTTGCAGTTTCCTTCTCCAGGGGATCTTCCCAACCCAGGGATCAAACCTGCGTCTCCCGTCTCCCACATTCCAGGCAGACGCTTTAACCTCTGAGCCACTAGGGAAGCCAGCTAATGCAAAAATATCAATAGGGAGGGAGGCTCTGATGAGGGAATGTGCTTCTCTCTTAAGGACCCTAGCAGGAAGGACAACTCTATGGGAATTTGACTCCTTGACATGGAGCAGACAGCCTTACTCTTTCATGCCAGACCCTTCACGTGAAGTTACCATTGTTAACTGCTGCTGCCCCTCCAGGAAAGGGTTTCCCTTTGAAAAGCCTGGGCAGGGAGATGATGGTGAGGTTTCTAGGATGAGAGGAGAGTTGGAATAGGCCATAGGAGGGGTAGGACTAGTGCTGTGCCATTTTGGTTCTTGAATGATTTCTGTTACAGCTTTTCACAGTGCAAGTAACTAACACATATTTTTTTCTTTTCCTCCCTTAGAAGACAAAAACACTAATGAGTTTGAGAAAGTGGTGAAGTTTGGGGGGAGGGAAAAAACTACTTTCCTGATCTGCGACTTGACTGGATGGTAAGATGTCTGTGGACATGAATAGCCAGGGGTCTGACAGCAACGAAGAGGACTATGACCCAAATTGTGAGGAGGAGGAAGAGGACGAGGACCCTGGGGACATAGAGGACTATTACGTGGGCGTGGCCAGCGATGTGGAGCAGCAGGGGGCCGACTCCTTCGACCCTGAGGAGTACCAGTTCACGTGCCTGACCTACAAGGAGTCCGAGGGTGCCCTCAATGAGCACATGACCAGCTTAGCTTCTGTCCTAAAGGTGAGCAGTGTTGTCAACTCCCAAGTGTAATCCCTGAAATTAAATCTAAATATGATCTGTTGCTAAAGTCTCCTCTGGCCTGGTTAAATGGCCTGTAGCTTGAAACCAAACTGAATTATGTGTTGCATCCTCTGGACACATCTGATGTATTTGCTTTGTCTAAGGTGCGTATCAGAGGACCTCAGCTTCTCAGACTACTAGGAATTAGAAAGGCCAGGTGGATTGGATTCAGGGGAAATAGACCGGAAATACACAGAAGCAGAGCTGTGTAGATTAACAGTTGTTTCAGAAAGTCTTATGAAATTTTATGAGGTAACATAGGATAAGCATCGGAATCACCCAACAGTATGTGGGCGATTGATAAGTCTCTTAAGAGAAGCTCCTAGATCTCCCGGTTTGCTGTGAATAATCGGTGCTTCTAGGCTAATGAGCTCATGTGTTTCATATACTGGTGACTAATGTCTGATGTTGAAAGAAATTTTAGCAGTAACTAAGAATAAAGCTTGTATAGCTTGTATTTCATTGATTTGAAGAGGGTGTGAAATTGAAATTGTAAGTAAGTAACAATTGATTATTCTAGCAAGCCTCTTATTTTTAACACTTAAGCTAGCATAGTTTTTAAAGTCTTGCACCTTAGGCCAGGTATTATCGTCACAATGGACCTTTTGTATTACATAATATCGAGCTAGTACAGAGTAAAACACACAGAAGACCATTTGCTGTGAATTATTATGTTCCTTTAGACAGTGTCCCAGCATGTTTCTCCTCTCATGTGGACCATTATGTGAAAGTGGGAACGTTTCTCCTACTTTACTGTTTTCACTGACCTTCCTTTCAGGAGCTGTTGCATGGATTTTGTTGTTCGCTAAAACTGAAGATCAAGAGCACATTGGCATGATTTCAACCAAATAATTTTCATTTTGGTATTGAAATGGAAATAATGAAGGTGTGCTGCTGTAAAAGTTGCTTTATCCTACTAGTCCAGGAATTTTTTTTTTTTTCCAGGTGATCAGCAAATGTTAACTAATACCTTGGATTTGGATACTCAGGGCTTTATTAGCAGCTAGCTAGAAGCTGAAAGCTAAAGATTTTGTGCAACTCACTTCTAGAAATGGGCAGGTTTCCTCTTGCGCTCAGCAGAAAACTGGAAGAATGAAGACCCATTGGAACTTCTGGATTTGGGATTTCTGCTCATAACAATAGCAGAGTTGCTGGGGCATTTCCCTGGTAGAAAAGAGATCTCAGATCTCTTCCTTCATCATTATTCCCACCTCTCCTTCTCTGGTCAACTAGTTTCTTTTTCTTTAATCATATTTTACATGGTGTTGGGATTTAAAATTAGAGCAGGAATTGTTAGGTGTGTGGTTCTGGACAGTATCAATTGGCAAAGTTCATCAGGATGTTTCCACCTATGCTTAGGAACTCTCAGTTTATTAAGCCCCTGTGCCAACTTTCTTACTCTGCTGGAGACAGCTGAGGGCCACAGGCCTTTTCTTCCTTTTTTTTTAAATTGTAGTAAAATCCATAAAATATACCATTTTACTCCTTTCCTTTTTATTAGGCTGTCTTACTGGGGCCTGGGGAGGCCCTCTCCTTAGTTGTTCAGACCCTCACGGCTCTTTCAGGCCTACCTTGTGCCCTCCCTGAGCGAGCCTCCTCGAAACCTTCTAGAACAGTGGTTGGCTCCTGTTGTGGACCCAGGGCCCACATGTTACAACCCAAGTTTATTAACTCATATAGTGCAATCTTCTGACTGCTTGATGTTGTTTTTATGCTTTCATGTATTTGGGGATGTTCTCTTTACTGCTTGTCACTCCACAGAGGGCAGAAACTACTTTTTTATCTTGTCTTCCCCATGATTCCTATCACAGTGTTCATCCATAGCAGGCATTGAATAATTTGGGGGCACTGTGGATTTTGTCAACTGTTGATGATGTCACTGATGATGTCACTGATTCCCTAGTCCGTGCTGTCCATCGTCTGTTGTAAAAGGGCATTATTCTCGCCCACAAGATCAGGAAAAATAGGGCAAAAAGAACTGGGAACAGAGATGAAGGAACAAAGAGAGAAGGAAGAGAGTTGAAACCCCAGGAAAGGGCTAAAGGGAAAATAAAGCAGTGAGGAAAATAATCCATGAAATTCTAGATGATGGTAGAAAAGGAAGCTGGATTTTTTTTCCCCCTCCCTCACTGAGGAGTGTGTTAACACCATTTCCATTCTAGGCCTGGGCAGCCGAGGTCCTGGCTCTTCTGGTGGCTTGGCTGCATGTAAGGGGGCTCCGTGGTGTTCTAAGAGGTTCAGGAATTTGACCAAGGAGGACAGGCAGAAACGGCTTGGTCAAGAGTACAGGAAGAAGGAATCACACACAGTCTTCCTCTTTCAGGCTGGCTAAAACCTAGCACTGGTTTTACTTTTGTATTTGAAAATTTTTTGAGGTGAAAGGAAGTCATTGAAGTTTTGAGCTTACAGAATGGTGTTCACAGGTTCACAGGAGCTTTAGCTACTCTCACTCCTGTTGCATGTGTCTGTGAGAAAGGAGCTCAGTAATCATCACCCAGGTCACTACTGATTTCCCTCACCGATCACGTGCTGTTTGCACACTCGTGACTTATTGAGGTATTTCTTTCATACAGTTTAGGTGTTATTTGGCTAATAGGAAATGTGATGTGTATGTAGTTTCAAATTAGAGCCTCATGAACAGCTAGCTGTCCATGAGCAAAAGCTGAGTTTGAGAAGTGGCATCAGTTAGCCACTGATCGGTGTTATTCACTCTCTTGTATTCTGACAGTCACCTATGGATGAGTCAGACTAACATAAAGTTAAACCTTCTGTTACCTTGTGGGATTTCCAGTCTCTTAGGCAGAAAATTCCCAGCTGTTTGGACATTGGGCTTTTGGTTTAGTGAGGGCCCTTGCTATCAGAGGGTAACTTCCCATATGTATTCTGCAGTCTTTGAGTAAGATCATTAATTGAGGAAAAAAAGTGCCCAGAAAAATCAAATTCAGGGCTGAGAATAGTCAAAGGAGAAAATGCTTACCTGTTATGGGGTAGAGGGAAAACTGCTGATGTTCAAATAATGGCAAAGCAGAAGCCTTGTTTAGAACTATCATCCTACACGAGTGGAAGAGTTGTGAAAAGTAAAATGATTGCCAAATGAGGTGGGTTGTGATGTGAGAGGGGGAAGTCTCTGACGAATGTTTTAGTGATATTCGAGTCTTTAAAAAATGAGCAAAGTTACCTGCTTTACTTGCTGGTCTTTATATGAAACTTACACAACAAAGTATTGTTGCTGTGAAAGATATGGGAGGCTTTCTCTAGTAATAACAGGCCCTTTTTATTACAAAATGTGGTAGTTAACTTGGAAGAATTTCATCATTCAGTGAATCCTGCTGGTACTTGTTCCCTGAATCTCAGGGGGCATTTGCAGTCAGGCTGCTCAAGAAGGGGCTCAGCCATGGTCCAGCCCCAGACAGAGCCCGGCTGGCTTTGACTGCTGATGGGCTGGAGGTACCTGCCGCCTTGTGCTCTTTCCCTCAGCAGCTTGTTAGGGCTGTGGGCCGGGAAGGTGGGATGTTGCTGCTCAGAGCCCCTCTCAGGCTTCAGAAAGGAGAAGAAAGAGTCCATTTTGGACTAGGTCTGGTCCGTGGAGCTGCCGTGAGCTCTGTGAGCTTTGTGTTAATAAGAGAACCTCAAGATGGGATGTGGCAAGAGTGAGAGTAACAGAATTCCCCGGGTCAGTTAGGCATGGGGGCGGGAAGTTACCTTCTGGGCTGGAGTGGAGACTCAGATGTATAGGTAAAAAGGAATAAAATAGAAGATCTTGAATGCCACCTAAAGTGTCTTTACTGGTGAAGGAAAGAATTAGATTTTTTTAAACTTCAGTGCTGAACTGTGCTGCTCCCTTTTCTCAAGCCTAGTTTTCCTCAAATAGGGTTAGAGATATAAAATGATTATTGTGAGTGTTTTTACTATAGTTCTTGCCTCACGAATTGTTATATTAACTGCAATAGAGCTGGGAGAATGTTCCGCAGAAGACTATTCTGCCACCCTCTTGCTTGAATTTGTTTTAAGATCTAGTGCTTGCTGTTCAGCAAATTGTGGCTGGAGAATCTCTCCAGGTTCTTCTGTGGTCATTTATCCCTTTTGTGGGTGAATCATGAATTACCTTATATTTATCCTTTCTCTCTGAGTAGCACTAAGTTCTTATATAACATCTGGAAAAGACTAATTGTATTTATTAAATTAACTTTCTTGTATCCTGGAATAGCTGAATGTAAGAACATGTTACTTTTATTTATACATTCATTAATTAACCAAGTAATGGTTGTTTTCATGTTACTACTCATGGAAAGTGTCTTTAAGCTGGGCCCAGTAACTGAATGTTTGTGTGCTGAGCGGCCGTCTGATTTCTATTTTTATGATCTGATGTCAGGTTTCTTTGCGTGCCTCTATCTCACTAGAATCTAGATTAAATTCCTGTGTTTCAAATAGTTGGTCGTTAGTGGATGTGTTGACATACTTCACCATGCTTTTTAGTCTGGAAGTCTGGTAAGTGTTTTACTGGTGTGTAAATGTATTTTTTAAAGGGAGATGAGAAATGTCCAGAGTGACATTGAGAATTGCCTAGGAGCAACTAGTGCTAGAGTTATCCCTGTCTGGCCAGCTTAGACAGGTTATTGTTATCACTGACTTTGTGCCCTCACTGTGCACCTGGCACCATGTACCACATGCTTCCTGCCTTTTGGAAAAGAAGCTCTCTATGAGATTCAAGGCCAGCTTTCATTCTGGCCTTTTCTTGTACTTGCACACTGCCTTAGGAACTGTGTAATCAAGGGGCTGATTCTAATTCCACCAAAGAATACCATTCATAATTTCGTTAGCCTAAAATAAAAGCTTTCTTCCTTGCTTATCATCCCACAGGTCTTGTCCATATTCATAGATATGTTACTGTTCTGCAGTTCATTCATTCAGCTAGTATGTATTGAGCATCTGCTGTGTGTTAGGCACTGGGAAAACAGCTGTGAACAAAATGGAAAATCTCTACTCTGGGTGACAGTCCATTCTAGTATTCATTATGTGCATGTATTTATATATTCTGTCTTTAAAAACGTGAATTTCAAACACTTCCCCTTGTTTCTACTTCCTCATATGTTGTCTTACGTATAACACACTGTCTTGGTTTTGAACCATAATTTGCTCCGGCTTTCCCTGTTAGGCATTTGGGTGAGTACTTGTGTGTTACAGTTACGGGGACTGGTTATATTGCTGTGAGCATTTTCGTGGATGTGGCCCGTGTGTTGTTGAGTCTGCACTACTAGTGGTCAGGCTAGCCTGAGTTCCGCTTCCTTTTCTGCCATTTAATATAACATGACCATGAGCAAGTTTCTCAACATCTGTAAACTTCAGTTTCCTCATTTATAAAATAATGATAATTAATACCTTCTTCACAGGATTAAGTGAGATAATGCACGTAAAGTGCCTGGCACATGAGCGTTTAAACATGGTCATGGTAGAAGCAGGGCAAGCGTTGGATAAGGAGAACATTGCTGTCACATGTGTGCTGTGGTTCCTTGGAACACATTCTCAGGATTGTGCGTTTCGAGTCACAGGGTAGGAACCAAATTGCAGAAGGTTCTGGGTGATGTGTTACTGACTGACGCTTCTGAGTGTGTGTGCGGTACTTAGATCATGGACTTCGGGCTCTCTTGCCCTCATCAAAATACTCTGATGTCCTTCACGTGGGCCTATGTTACGAAAAGTAAAAATAACGCAAATTGAATTTTGAACTGGGACCGGGAAGAGGTTATGGGGGCTGTGGTCTTGCCTTTTGTTTCTGCATTTCTACTGAACTGCAGTGCTTGGTCTCCTGCCTGCACTGACAGTACTACTGAAGTGCTTAGCTTGCTTGGCTTAGTTAATTCTGAGATCCTTTATTAAGGATCCTGTTTTAAAGATGCCTCCTGCCTTGCCACATACCATGTGGAATCTTTAGTTCCCCAGGCAGAGATCAAACCTGTGGCCCCTGCAGTGGAAGCACAGAGCCCTAACCACTGGACCACCAGGGAATTCCCAAGTACTTTAACTTTTGCTCTGCCCCAGTTTCGCTCCCCTACTGCCCTAGGAAAATGTAAAGGATTTGATTTCTCTGTCTGAAAAAGGGAAGAGTTAGAGCAAAGATTTGAGAAGAGGTATAGACTGAGACAGCAGGAACCTTCGTATCCTGCTTAACCTGAAATGTGTCCTGCTGTGGCTTGATTACTTAAACTGACATGAATTTCAGAATTCGAAGCTTGTGTTGTGTTCTCTTTTCTCTAAACTATCATAACCCTTTATAACCATGAAATGGTTTTGCTGTGATAACCACAAGTAATCAATCATAAATAGAGGAAAGAACATGCAGGAAGAGCGAGATGTTTGTTTGGAGAGTTTAACAGGACAACAGAGCTGTTCTTATAGTCGTGAACAAAGAGTGGTCTCTATCTGGGATGCTGCTCTCTTTGACTAGCAGGTTCTTTCCTGCCCATTACATGCTCGACCCACACATTTCCTTTTCCCTTGTTTTAGACTTTTACTGGTCTCTTCAGTGCACTCACCATCATTTTCCAGTCTTGCTGCCTTTTACAATATTCTAGTGCCATCCAACCTGGCTTTCTTGATTCTCTATCTTCATCGGTGATACCACCATCCACCAGGCTGGAAACTGAGGACTTACCCTTGGCTCCCTTCTCCTGTGAAGCCCTCTCTGATCTCCAGGCAGATTCAGACACTTACCTCTGCCCCCCTTTTTGCATGTTTCTTGATATATACTGATACTAGTTGTTTGCATGTCAGGAATTGAACTCTTTGAGATAAAGGTCCATACTTTTTCTTTGTATAAACAGCACCAAGCAAAAATGCCGGCTTATGTTTTGATCTCAGTAAGTATTGCTTGTTGTCGATGTGACTGTCTAAATAAGCCCAGGCCAATAATTGCAAAAGTTGAGCATCTAACCCCAAGGCTCTACTTCTGTATGTTTCCATTTGTAAATAGACGATATGCTTGCTTAAGGGCTTCCATGAAGCCAGCTGCCTTTCCAATATAGATAGTATATACCTGGTCGATGTGTGGTTCCCAGCTTGGTGTGCATGTCAGATTTAGCCTTGGCAGTTCTCATATAGAAGACTCAACTTCATGGAGATGTAATAAAACAGAATATTCAGAGGTGAGATGAGGTATTTGACATTATATTCCTGTGGAAATACAAAAAAAATTGTGAAACGATCCAGGTTACTGAAATGAGGAGTGAGCAGTACATCCTCTTTTGGCTGCTGAAAAGATACATCCAACATTTGGAGTGCGCTGGGTTTGTAACCAGAATGGGAGTAGGATGTAAACTGCCCACCTGTACTCACAGATTGGATAGGATTCCTGTAATATTTTTGATATCTAAACATAACTTCACATTTCCTTATCAAAATAAAAGTGGGTTCTTACGTCCATGTTGATAGTGAGTAGCTGTGAAAATGACTAGTGGTATCTGCAATCATAAATACAATGTGAATACTTTAAAGGCTTTTTATTTTATGACACTCGAGTAGAACACCGCAAGTCTTTGCTTCAGGTTGGTTGGCTGCCCTCACATATGTTTGTCCCTTCTGCATTTGTTTTTGTTTGTTTGGTATTTGGCTGTCTATAGCAGTTTGATTTGCAATAGCCAAAAACTGGAAACAACCCAAATATCTGCAAACAGATGAATGAACAAAGAGTGGTGTACCCGTAGAACAGCGTGCTCTCATCAGTATAAAAAGAGTGGGCCACTCATACAAGTACCATTGGTAAATCTCAGAATATGCTGCATGAGGGGACTCAGGGGTGGTGGTGGGGGAATAAGCAATTTATGATTTCAATCATATAAAATGCTAGAAAATGCAAACTTATCTGTTGTAAAGGAAAATAATGATTGCCCAGTGAGCTGAGGAGGGCAGAAAGATTATTAAAGAGCATGAAGTAAATACGGAAGTGCTTCTCCATTTTTAAATACCATGAAAATGAAGGTAAAGGCAAATATATGTTACAAACACAATAACAAAGAGAACATGTAGGAGGAGCATATGGGACATCATTGCACATGGGAGCTGGTTTGTCCAGCATGTCTTTGAATAGGTTGTGGGCTTTGATCTGACTGACTTAGCCTGGAGAAGATAAATGTGCTGCAGATGGGAGGATTAATTAAAGGTCTGTATGTGGAACAGTCAGTCCCGCCCCCACTTGGTCTCTCTCTTGGCAAAATAATCTAGATAATCTTAGGGAAATCAGGCACTTAGAGGAGGTCAGATTTAGCTATCTCTATTTGTCATTTTGGGTGCCCTTGAGTCTTGAATAATAGCTGCTTCTGATCAGTTACCCTAAAGAGAAGCCTGGCAGTTGCGTGGTTCTGTTCATGTGCATAGAGTTAGGGTTCATTTCCTGAGACTCCCTTTTTACAAATTGTAACATCCACATAAAATTCACCATTTGAAAATGTACAGTTCAGTGGCATGTTAATGCACTGATGGTGTTGGGCAGTCATCTTCTTCATCTAGTTCCGAAACATTTTCATCACCCCCCAGATGGAAACCCGGCACCCAGTAAGCACGTATACTCTCCACTCCCTGTGTCTCTGGCAACAACACGCCTGCTTTCTGTATCTCTGGATTTACCTATCTATGTTATAGAAATGGAATCATGAATGTGTGACCTTGTGTGTCTGGTGGCTCTCTTAGGATAAGTTTTTGAGGTTCTTCCAAGTTGTAGCCTACCTATATCAGTACTTCATCCCCCTTGTTGCCCTTTATTGTGAATGGTGATTCTAACCAAGAATCACCAGACATTTGACGAAAACATGCATAATGAAAGAGAAACAGAGAAATCGACTGTAATTGATGTAGACCAATAAGCAATTTTGCTTGTTTTTAAAAGTGCACGATTTAGTATTTGCCAAGATACTCAAGAAGATGTGGCTTCTATAAAACAATCAGAGATGCCGTCAGGAAGAAAATGAAAGCAGAAAAGAACCTGTAGAGATGAATTATGGGTTTGCCAAGTTAAAAAATACACCATAGATAGATCAGAAGATACAACCAAGAAAATCTCTCAACATAAAGCCAAAATACAGGCACTATATATATATGTATATATCTGTGGGTGTGTGAAAAAACAGAGACATGGAGATTCAATCCAGATACCCAGAATTTACCAGATTTTGTGGCAAGTGAGAACAAAAAAAATTGAAGGAAAGAAAAGATTAAAAAAGTAAAAGAAGAAGATTTCCAAGAGCCAGAGGGAAGAACAGTTTTCATATTGAAAGTGTCTATCTGTTGCCCAGAAGGGTAAAGAAGAGCCATTGCCAGAATTGTCCCTATGAAATTTCAGAAAAACAAGAACAGAAAACGTTAAAGGTTTCCATAAAGATACACCAGGTCTTCTAAAAGACATGGGAATCATGTCTCCAGTCTCCAGCACTGACGAGCTGTGGTGACAAGACAGTGGTGCAATGGTCTTCCAAGTCCTGAGGGAAAAGAATTGTTAATCTACAATTCTGTCATCGCAAAAATAAACTTATTTTCAGATGAGCAAGGACTCCAAAAATGTACTTCTCCTGTACCTTTGCTGAAGTAATTCAAGATGAAAATAAAAAAGAAAAATAATAATTCAAGAAATAATTAAACTAACCTAGCAGTCCAGTGAAAAATCCCATGTTCTGCTTGTAGCAGGCCTGGAAAATGGTCAGCCCAGATTGGAATAAAACTTGGTGGGATCCAAGAAAAATTTCTTCTGGAATAGGAGTGAGGTGGATTCCTAGCAATTGATAGAATGAAGAAGTTGGAAGATGGTTGGAATGTGGTGAGAAACCAACCATAGACCTCTTCATAAAGGGGAAGGGAATTAGAATTCCCATGCAAAGCAGAAAAACTACACACAGAAATCACAAGCCAAATAAATACAAAGCAAACACACCATGTAGCACAAGTATGCGTGATTGGCAGCTACTAATAATGATAATGTATTTATGCCAGATGTACAAACATTCTTCTTTGAGTGGGCCAAGGAGAGTGCCATTAGAAGCTCAGGGGTGGAAATGCAGCTCTCATCCTGTAAACAATGTCTTAAGATTACAAAGGCTACAGATAGAGGAACTGAAAATAGTGATTTAAATATTCAGAAGTTGGGGCTGGGATGGGAGTGGGGAGGGTGTGGCATAAGTAAACTAGATAGAGAATTGTGGGCATGCTCAGCGATGTTGGTAACAACCAAAAGAACCCAGACAAGTGACTGGGAGAGATTTGTCCTGGCTAGGAAGACTGGGAGAGGATCAGGATGGGGTGGGATGGAGTGGCAAGTATTGTTCCTTTTCATCAAAATGCTTTTTATGAACCATTTTATTTTTTGTTCAGTGATAACTGAAGTAGGTTAAGAGTTTGCTGTAATTGGGATAGGTTGAGAATTTGTTGATTCTCAATAAAACAAGTGTTTCTGAGTATCTTCTGTTGTTTTAACTTTTAGATAGATGCCAAGAAAGATGGGGAAAAAACAATTTAACCTCTACTGTAAAATAATTTAAAGGTCTGTTGGCCTTTATTTTCTGCCTCCTCCTGTTTTAGAATGATAAGACAGAAAGCAGGTATGCATAAATAAAACCTTTTCTGCTTCTATTCCACATTTTCTGACACAGCTGCTGAAAACACCAGTTTATCTTGCTCTGTTGAGAAACTTGAAGTGGTTTCTCCAGATTCCAGCGTGAACTCTTTACCCCTCTGCTCCCTAATGTTTGACTTTTGGTTCCTCAAACCTGTCAGCATCTCTGCCATTCCTGTCACATTAAAAGACCTCTCAGTTCACCATCCTTCCTTTTTTTTCTTCTTTAAACCTTCCTTTCTAGATCTGTATCTGGCCTCTCCTGCTAGACTGTGCACCACCTGAGGGCTTGGAAGGCTTTGACGCCTGCCTGCCTGCCTGCCTGCCTGCTGGGGCTCTGGAGGAGGCTGGATGGGCAGTGATTTCAGATGAGAGCACAGGAGCCAGGCGGAGGGAAGTGTTACAGTGTGGGGCCTAGCACTGGCACAGGCATCGTTCCAGCTGCTTAGGTGCGACAGAGAAGGGAAGCGGTGTGAAAACCTCTTCCCCTAGAAAAGAGCTTCATTCCGATGGAGGTTTGTTTTCATAAACATATAGGTGTATAGAAGTGTGATATGTTTTGAGCATAGTTAACAGCAGCAGTCAGTGGCTCTGTCTTTGAAACATGCTGTTGGAGTTTGTGGCTTTGTCACTAAGATATGATAGGCTCTGAGGTACCCTCTGGAGAAGAGAGGTGACCTGGCTGGAAGTCCCTCTCCTTTGCCCTCCTCACAGTCGCCAGAGCTGGAAGAGACAGTGCATCATTTGAAATCACTTATAGACAAGATGGGCTTGTAGCTGCAGGAATATGGTAGGAGACTTGGCTTTCAGTCCTACTGTGTGTTATTCATTGGCTGTGAGCTCCTTTCTGCATTTCTTTAGGTTGTGATTAACGGATAGGACTTTGGTTCACTAAAGTAGTAGTCCTCCTACCTGTATATGGCTCCTCCCTGGAAAACCATACGGAATTCTAGAAGGGGCTATAATCTGCCTTTTGTACTAAGTATTTCCCAGAAGATTTTCATTGAAATGCAAACCCGAAAAGATAAGCTGGCTGAGATTTACCTTGCAATAATCTCGAGGGTAGTGATGTAGGTAAAGTATAGCCTGGTTCTGAGTCTATGTTTGAACTAGGTGATGGGTGCATGGGTTTCATCATACTCTTCACTTATGTAGATGCCCAGAGTTTTTCATAATAAAAAAAGTACCCTCAAGGTCAAGGAAGGGATGACTTTTTGTATTTTTGTTTTATTGTATTTTTCATAAGTAACTAGTTAGTCAGGTCTTTAGATGTTTTTGGCATTGATTTTTTTTTGTTTGTTTGTTTGGTTTTTTTGTTTGTTTGTTTTTGTTTGTTTGTTTTTGTTTTGTTTTGTTTTTTTGTTTTTTTTGGGCATTGATTTTAATGATCAGAGACCATAACAGAACTAAATTAAGGTCAGACTGGAGAGAAATCTTCAAATTGGTGTTCATTAATCAGATTTTGTAGAGCATTTATAACATGTGGGTGCCTCAATTACCAGTCAGCTCTCCTTCCATGGAGAGAAAATGCAAGGAAGCAAAGTTAGAATAAGGTGCCAGAGAGTGGACCTTTTAGAGCCTGAGAGTGTGGAGGCATGAAGTATGGGAGAGGTGTAGGCCCACCGCTGAAATTAGACTCGAGGGCTGAGTCTTGCCACTACCATCACCACCGCTGATTTGCCCCATTCTGGCCTGGTGTTCACCTTCTCTTTTGCCTCTGTGCTTTAACCTTCTTTCTCTTATTCCTTCAGTACTTTCTCACTTCACCTTCTACCCTCCAAGACTTGAATCCATCTGTCTTGATTTCCTTCGGCTAGTTTTCCTATATTGCATCCCTTCCTACCCTAGACCCAGAAGCTGGCCAACAAACAGTTCACTCCTTTCCTTCCTCTCTGCCTTTTAGTGAATGACCACTAGTGTTTGTTAACAAATGTGATTGGACCATGAAGTGATTTAACAACAGGCTGAGGCATGGAGCCCTATTCGGGTAGCCTTAAAAGATTTCAGGCAGTTGGCAAGTAAGAATTCTAAATAAAAATTGAAACTACCACCTGTATTTTTTCAGGCCGTTGATGCTCTCTGCCATCGGCTGCATCCTCCCTATGGCACTGGTAAGTGTGGGAAGGGCTGGTGACAGTTCTGGTGGGCTGCTGAATTTCTGTTTTCTGGGGGGAAAAATCTATTTGCAAGCTGTGCTGTTAACTCATCCCCAAGGACTGGACGGCTTGAACCAACTATAGGAGACGAAAAAGATGAAGAAGCAACTAACGATGCTCAGGGTTTTCCTGAGGAGCTGTTGTCAGGAATGGAGGCTATTCAGTATGTGCCTTGATCCTTATATCAAACTAGCATGTCCTGTGCATTATTTGAATAATAAACGTATACAATCCAAGTGCTCTGGGATGTCAAGTAATAACGGTTAAATTTCCTGAACTTCTGAATACATTTTCCCCAAAGATAGATGTTGGCTGTGTATTAGAAAGGATCCAGAATGTTGTATGTACTGAGCGTCTTCTTCCATGGCAGGATTTATCTCCCTCTGGTATTTTAAGTGCTTTGTGGTCAGGGGATCAAGACCGTTTGTTCCAGTGATTAATTTATAAAATTCTGATACTTGAATTTTTCTGGGGAAAGAGTTTGGTGGAAATCAGAAAAGAAATCTGAGGCTCTCATGTACTAATGAACTTCAGGTGGACCCGGGGTCCTGTGATTTGAAAACCAGATTCACCGCAGTCTGCTTTCTACTTGGGGACCTAACAGAGAAAATACATACAAGAAAATTGAAACATTGAGTGGGGCGGCAAGTCATAGGAAGGTTAAAATGTAAGCCAGTAACCAAATTGCTGCTGGAGTTGTGTTTTCTAAGCTCCTGGAATCCTGCATCTCTCTCCTTGTAATGAGTGGGTCAGAGGCTGCATAGATCCAGAATTTTTATCTCATCAAGATAGTCTCCATTTCAAGTTGACAGGCCCTAATTCACTATTTACACTGTTTCACTTCTCTGGTCTCTGAAGCCCTTAGATCATGGAAGAAAGTGCGTCCAGAATATCTCCTAAAATGCTGAGGTTGTGGACTTATGTGCTGTTAGCCATGTCAGGAATNGGAGGGATTGGGGGCAGGAGGAGAAGGGAACGACCAAGGATGAGATGGCTGGATGGCATCACTGACTCAACAGATGTAAGTCTGAGTGAACTCCGGGAGGTGGTGATGGACAGGGAGGCCTGGCATGCTGCAGTTCATGGGGTCGCAAAAAGTCGGACACGACTGAGTGACTGAACTGAACTAAACTGAATTTCGAACATTTTAGCACCTCAAACTAGCAAACCTACAGCCCTCCGATCATGATGTGGACATTCTCAAGTACGAGATATGCCTCAGGACACCTTGCATACCACTTCCCATAACTGTAACAGGATGAGAGGTGAAAACAATTATTTTCACTAGCTAACATTGGACATTACTTTGCCAACAAAGGTCCAGGCAATATATCAGAGTGGGCTGCCATTTCCTTCTCCAGGGGGTCTTCCCAATACAGGGATTGAACCCAGGTCTCCCACATTGCAGGCAGATTCTTTACCAGCTGAGCCACAACGGAAGCCCAAGAACAGTGGAGTGAGTAGCCTATCCCTTCTCCAGCGGATCTTCCCAACCCAGGAATCCAGCCAGGGTCTCTTGTATTGCAGGTAGATTCTTTATCAACTGAGCTATCAGAGAACTATCAACTTTGCAACTGTGCAGTTACGTGTTATTCAGAAGGAAATGGATAGAGGACCTATTTTTATCAACTGCCAACTCTAATTTCTCCAATTACATATAATAAGCATAAAGGAAGATGTTTTGATATTCTGTTTCTTTGCATATTTTCCATGAATACCAATATCAATCAGAGTGCAACCCTTGTTTTCTTGTCTACAGTTTTTAAATATATAGCATATAGTGACTAACACTAATGCTATCTATGGTTAGTTATTATCAACCACTTTTTATTATAAACCTCAGTAAATGAGTATTTTGTTTTCTAAAAAGTAATTTACAATATAGACTATACTAAGAATCAGAGGAGAAGGGGACGGCANTAGCATATAGTGACTAACACTAATGCTATCTATGGTTAGTTATTATCAACCACTTTTTATTATAAACCTCAGTAAATGAGTATTTTGTTTTCTAAAAAGTAATTTACAATATAGACTATACTAAGAATCAGAGGAGAAGGGGACGGCAGAGGATGAGATGGTTGGATGGCATCACTGACTCAATGGATATGGGTTTGAGTGGACTCTGGGAGTTGGTGATGGACAGGGAGGCCTGGCATGCTGTGGTTCACGGAGTCAGACATGACTGAGCAACTGAACTGAACTGAAAAACAGTAGGATTTGCGGGTTAATAAGATTAAGTAAAGCTATGGTTCATGCCATGATCAATGTAAAGTCAGACTCAGATTGTAAAAGAGTCCAGGTAGAAGACAGAAAAAATATTTGAAGATTGAATATGGAATTAATACTCAGAGAGACAGACAGATGAAGGCAAGTAGATTTCAATAAATCAGGTGGGTAGTATTAAGGTAAGTATAGGAAATAGGCTCTGCTACAGTACCTCTGAGGGCTTCCCTGGTGGCTCAGCAGTAAAGAATCTGCCTGCAGTGCAGGAGACCTGGGTTCAATCCCTAGTGGGAGAAGATCCCCTGGTGGAGGGCATGGCAACTCACTTCAGTATGCCTGACTGGAG
The DNA here is from genome assembly GCA_006410875.1 of Neotragus pygmaeus. Taxonomy (NCBI): domain Eukaryota; kingdom Metazoa; phylum Chordata; class Mammalia; order Artiodactyla; family Bovidae; genus Neotragus; species Neotragus pygmaeus. The sequence goes on along the minus strand of SJYV01031728.1, from coordinate 933,899 downwards.
AATCCCATGGACAGAGGAGCCCGGTGGGCTATCATCCATAGAGTCACAAATAGTTGGACATGATTGAAGCCACTGAGCACACACGCACACACAGTGGCTATAAATGGCTAATATTTATGGATTCTCTGTACCATGCTGCACAGCACAAACAATTTCAGTGGTAGTTATGGGTGGCTCTGACAGATGTTTTCTTAATTTCATTATCTGAAGTTAGTTATGCATCTTTTATCACTTTGACATTTCTACATAACCACTCTTTCCTAAACTTAGTGTCCAAAAACAACAAACTTCTATTATTTCTCATGAGTCTATGATTCAGCTAGGAGGTTCTGCTGATCTGGTCTGGATTTTCCCACATTTGGGGAAATCAAATGGCTACAAGCTTATCTAGAATGCTTCAGTTGGAATGAAGGAACTCTGCTTAAGTATATCTTTCTTTTTCCAGCAGGTTAGCCTTGTCTTGTTTCTCGTGAGAATCACATGGTCCAAGAGATAGAGGATGTGTGGTTGGTTTTTTGACTCTTACACTTTAGCACAACATTTCTTTAGTCACATTCCTTTTGCAAGAGCAAGTCACAGGTCTAGATTAGATTCAAAGGATGGGAAAAATAGGCATTTCTCCAATGGAGATGAAGAATCACATTCTAAAGAACATGACCACTGTCTATTCCTCACCACACAGTTAATGAGGAATTACCTAGTTACTTTCAAAACTGTGATGTGTATTAGTACATTCTAGGGCTTTTGCAATCAAATTACCACAAAGGAAGTGGCTTACAATTGAAATTTACTCTCTCACAGATCAGGAGGCAAGAAGTATGAAACCAAGCTATGAGCAGGATGGGAACTTGCCAACAATCCCGGTGTTCCTGGCATATAGCTACATCTCTTCAGCTCCTGCCTCCATCTTCACATGGCTGTGTTTCCTACAGGTCTGTACATCTCTGTTTCTAAATCTTTCTTTATGGAATGATACTAGTCATTGGATTTATCACCCACTCTAATCCATTAGAGCTCCCCTTGTGGCTCAGCTGGTAAAGAATCTGCCTGCAAAGCATGAGACTAGGGTTCAGTCACTAGGTTAGGAAGATGCCCTGAAGAAGGGAAAGGCTACCCACTCCAGTATTTTGGCCTAGAGAATTCCATGGACTGTATAGTCCATGGGGTTGCAAAGAGTCGGACATGACTGAGTGACTTTCACTTTCAATCTATTATAACCTCATCTTCATCTGATTATAAATACTCTATTTCCAAATAAGGTAAGACTTCAGCATATCTTTTGGGGGAGACAAGTCAGTCCACAAGAGTGATCGTATATATTTTATCAAAAGTGCTTCAGTTCAGTTCAGCTCAGTCGCTCAGTTGTGTCCGACTCTTTGGGACTCCACGAATCACAGCATGCCAGGCCTCCCTGTCCATCACCAACTCCCAGACTTCACTCAAACTTACATCCATCGAGTCTGTGATGCCATCCAGCCATCTCATCCTCGGTCGTCCCCTTCTCCTCCTGCCCCCAATCCCTCCCAGCACCAGGGTCTTTTCCAGTGAGTCAACTCTTCCCATGAGGTGGCCAAAGTACTGGAGTTTCAGCTTTAGCATCATTTCTTCCAAAGGTATCCCAGGGCTGATCTCCTTCAGAATGGACTGGTTGGATCTCCTTGCAGTCCAAGGGACTCTCAAGAGTCTTCTCCAACACCACAGTTTAAAAGCATCAATTCTTCAGNCCCCCCCCAATAAAGTCTGACAGTTTCCACTGTTTCCCCATCTATTTCCCATAAAGTGATGGGACTAGATGCCATGATCTTCGTTTTCTGAATGTTGAGCTTTAAGCCAACTTTTTCCCTGTTCTCTTTCACTTTCATCAAGAGGCTTTTTAGTTCCTCTTCACTTTCTGCCATAAGAGTGGTTCATCTGCATATCTGATGTTATTGATATTTCTCCAGCAATCTTGATTCCAGCTTGTGCTTCTTCCAGCTCAGCATTTCTCATGATGTACTCTGCATAGAAGTTAAATAAGCAGGGTGACAATATACGGCCTGACATACTCCTTTTCCTATTTGGAACCAGTCTGTTGTTCCATGTCCAGTTCTAACTGTTGCTTCCTGACCTGCATATAGGTTTCTCAAGAGGCAGCAAAGGTGCTTAAATCAAATTATCTTATATATGATTGTTTCATATATACGCAAAAAATTTTGCCTCTTATTTCAAAATGTTCATTCCATAGGCTTCTGTGTAAGATATTTTGATGGAACTTATAAATAAATTCAGTCAAATGACTTTTGTTTCCTGAACTGTTTGATTTTTTATTCATTAGAATTTTTCATTTTTAAAAAATAAACTGACTTTTGATGATTTACATAGGAGAAATATTTAAAACATATTTAGAAGCCTACTACATAGAAATGAAAGGAAAATGTAAGAAAAAGCAGGGTTGTTGTGAAAATTTGAATTTATACTCCAGAATCAGTTGTGTAAATACCCTGCTGTGGCACAACTATCATTTGAATGCCATGGCTTAAGCTTGCACCCCAAGTACTGGTCACGGGGCCCTGCCACAGTCACTGCAGTCTCCTTTGTTCCTGGACACTGGGAGCCACTGGCTTTATGTGAATCCCCACTGTCCTATCTCTTTCCATGGTTAAATTGCAATTGAAAATATGATTAACTGAGCTTAAGTTACATATGTTCAAACTAGCCATAAAGGAATCTAGTAAATCATGGTCTATCCAGCCTTCATCCCTTCTCCATGCCCTTAGAATCATAAAATGCGGAGTCCAGAGGCTAAGTGATACATAGATAACTTCTGCCCCCTCCTTTCTGAATATATTAAATTGTAATAGCACAATAAAAACTCAAATGACTTTGCTAAAAACATGGACAGAAATGAAAATTCATGGAGGATAAATACTTACGCAGTATTGGGTTCTGAATTCAAATTAGTGATTGTCTATCAAGTCTGTAGGTTTTATTTTACAGTGAATCACCATGTTACATACATTTTATTCTCTATACTACCTAAACTTAACAGAACACACTATCAGTATTGATAATAAGTTTATAAACGTACATGTATTTGTTATTATAATATTGACTTTGGAGGTTAAGAATTCTGCTTTATGTCATCATTATATAATTGTATTTTTACTAGCTAATTGTTCTTAAGTTATACCTCTTAACCAAATCTAAAATTCCTTTAGGACAATTTTATTTATTTCATGTTAAAATATAAACATGAACTATGATATACATTGGATTGNGGAGGTTAAGAATTCTGCTTTATGTCATCATTATATAATTGTATTTTTACTAGCTAATTGTTCTTAAGTTATACCTTAACCAAATCTAAAATTCCTTTAGGACAATTTTATTTATTTCATGTTAAAATATAAACATGAACTATGATATACATTGGATTGGATTCATTAATTTCACTAGAGTACCACTGAAATAAACCACACAAACTTTTTAAGCTATACTGAAATATGAAATATGTTTGATCACTTTTTCTTCTTACCTCAGCTCTCATATATGCAACAGGATTGGATACTATGCAAACTAACCAATCTAGCTAATTCTTTTCTTATGTGTACCAAGTTTGGCATTGGAGGACACCCTCTAATACTCAAACTTAAGGACATTTAAAGGAAATATTTCCAGAATTGCTTGTAAATAACAATGTGGGGACATATATTTGAAAGCCATCTATGAAACTGAAAACAAAGGAAGGACTCTATGCAAAACGTTTTCTGCAAAAATCTCAATGATATCATCATAGTAACAATGATAAAAATATATGGCCCAAAGTAAACCCTGGGCTTCCCTTGAAGCTCAGTCAGTAAAGAATCCACCTGCAATTCAGGAGACCCAGTTCGATTCCTGGGTTGGGAAGATTCCACTGGAGAAGGAAATGGCAACCCCTTCCTTGCCTGGAAAATCTCATGGACAGAGAAGCATGGTGAGTTACAATCCAAGGGGTTGCAAGAGTCAGACACAACTGAGAGAATAAACCACTACCACAAATCCTGGAATTACTGTTAGTAAAGAAAACGTTAGACAGCACTGGTTTGAGAGGAAAGACTCATCAAATCAATCTTTCCAATTATAACTCTAGATATAATAATGACTTCGTTAATTAGCTTTTGGAACACTAAAGAAACAAAATAAAATGCCCCTGGTGGCTCAGTGGATAAGAATTTGCCTGCCAATGCAGGGAACATGCAGTTCCATCCCTGGTCCAAGAAGATTCCATATCCTGTGGAGCAACTGAGCCCGTGCTCCATGGCTCCTCTAGAGCCCACAGACAGCAACAAGAGAAACCACCACAATGAGAAGCCCACACACCACGAGGAAGAACAATCCCCACTTCATGCAACTAGAGAAAGCCCATGAGTAGCAGCGAAGTCCCAGTGCAGCTAAGATAAATAAATAAAAATTTATAAAAACAGAAAAAAATCACCTTGTAAATTGAGGCTGAAAGGTTCTTTTAAAACATCTCCATGAAGATCTTGCAGTTAGGTGACTTTTATCAATTTTAATAAAACTATTTGAAAAATAATAATTATAAATTCTCTGTAAAAACTTGTAGACTATCAATCACACAGAATATGCAATAGGTATATGATTTATGAACATTTTTGCTTTCATCTTATAGGAGAAATTTTCATTTCAATCAGAAGGGAGTATATGCATTACTAAAACATACCCTATAATTTTCTGTTAGTCACTAAGAGTCGCTAAGAGTCACTGAGCGACTTCACTTTCCCTTTTCACTTTCATGTACTGGAGAAGGAAGTGGCAACCCACTCCAGTGTTCTTGCCTGGAGAATCCTAGGGACAGCAGAGCCTGGTGGGCTTCCGTCTATGGGGTCGCACAGAGTTGGACATGACTGAAGCGACTTAGCAGCAGCAGCAGCAACAGTAATATTATCAAACAACCAGATAGTGTTAACCATGTATCAGGTGCTCTCATAAGTTCTTTTAATATATTGCTTATTCTTCTCTGTATTTGATTATGCTAGTTTATTAAATGCATACACATGCACTACTCAATAGATTTAACAATCTCACAATTTACTTCTGAGTCACGTAAAGCTAGTAGGAAACCACTGCAATAGAGTCTTGCCAGAGGGTCACTGAACTTAGTAACATTGATTTTAAAATATTTGAGTTAGGCTTAAAAAATTAAAAGGCCGCTGAAAGAGAAATATTTAAAGGAACTGATATTTCCTGCCCCCAATTCCTGTTACATTCAATGGATACAAACTTCAGGGAATCACAATTAAACTAAAATAGTCAACACAAGTTGGAAATTTGAGATGACTTTTAAATTTTCTTGAAAATTGGAAAAGAATGATTGAGAGTCATTATTGCTTAAAGGAAAAAATTGTAACATAAAAAAAAAAACACTAGCTAACAAAAACTTGAAGCAACTGATATCATTTTATATAAATTGCATATTCAAAGTCAATATATCCTTATGCTAGTGGAAATATTAGATTTTTCAAAAATTAAATTATTCATTTTGTTCTTCTATGCTGTCTCAAGGTGCTTTCATGCCTGAAAGGCCAAATTATCATGTAAGCGTGGACTTTATCATGATGAAAATGTGACTAGAGAGTTTTAAGAAGTTAAGATATTGGACTTCAAACTCAAAAGAGTATGAATTCAAATTCTCGGAACCACCTCTGCATAACTCTTTGCCTTTTCAAATTAATTTTCTGAGCCTAATTTTGCTTTTACAAAAAATAAATGTCTATCTCTTGGGTTGTTGCAGGTGCATTTGTTAAAGGCAGTGACTTGAAAAATCATGTTAGCTATTACCAACTTTACTCTTTTTCACTTACAATATTGTCAAGCAAAGATTCTTGTTTAAATTCTAATAGCTGATTGTGGTGCTGGAGAACTCTTGAGAGTCCCTTAGACTCCAAGGAGATCAAACCAGTCAATCCTAAAGGAAATCAATCCTGAATATTCATTGGAAGAACTGATGCTGAAGCTGAAGCTCCAATACTTTGGATACAATATGAAGAGCCGACTCATTGGAAAAGATCCTATGCTGGGAAAGACTGAAAGCAAAATGAGAAGGGAACAGCAGAGGATGAGACGATTAGACAGTGTCACCAATTCAATGAACATGAATTTGAGCAACTTCTGGAATACAGTGAAGGACAGGAAGCCTGGATTCATGGGATCACAAGGAGTCAGACACAACAACTGAACAACAACAACAAATAGCTGATTAACCCAAAATAATAGCAGATTTAGCCAACGATCAAAGAAGGCCAGAAGCATGTTAACAAATATTAAAACTAAGGTAATTTTTTTAAGTAACCTCATTTAAACCCACCACACTTATAAAGGATTTGCACCATGAATTTTTGGCAACTACAAATCTTTACCTTTCATTATCTTTTAAAAATTCACTTAAAACACATTACATGATAGTCTTTGCATCACATTTAAATGCAGAATATACAGTGGTTTGTGGCAGATATTTTCATTTACCCTTCATAACTTTCCCATCCTGATCTGTGCTCCAGAAAGCTGTCCATTACATTGCACCAGTGGACACTCTTGCCCTCTGTCTCAAATTGGTTTGATCAAGAAGATACCGGCAGTAGAATTAGAATTAGGCTGAGATGGTTGCCTTTCTCTACTAAAGAAAAAAGCTTCCAATGAGGAGCTTTTTCTAAGAATTTTAACATTCTCTAAAGCAAATGGCAACCCACTCCAGTACTCTTGTCTGGAAAATCCCATGGACAGAGAAGCCTGCTAGACTAGAGTCCATGGGACCGCAAAGAGTCAGACATGACTGAGCAACTTCACTTTCTTTCTTTTCAAAGCTCCAGTTAATACCTCTTCTCCTTGCCTTTCAGGTCAAGAGACATAGAATTTCCACCATATGAGCTGCCCCACAATTTATTAATCAGTTCTGTTCAGTTCAGTTCAGTTGCTCAGTCGTGTCTGACTCTTTGCAACTCCACGAACTGCAGCACACCAGGCCTCCCTGTCCATCACCAACTCCCAGAGTCTACCCAAGCCCTTGTCCATTGAGTCAGTGATGCCATCCAACCATCTCATCCTCTGTGGTCCCCTTCTCCTCCTGCCTTCGATCTTGCCTAGTATCAGGTTCTTTTCAAATGAGTCAGTTCTTTGCATCAGGTGGCCAAAGTATTGGAATTTCAGCTTCAACATCAGTATTTCCATTGAACACCCAGGACTGATCTTTAGGATGGACTCGTTGGATCTCCTTGCAGTCCAAGGGACTCTCGAGAGTCTTCTTCAAAACCACAGTTCAAAAGCATCAATTCTTCAGCGCTCAGCTTTCTTTATAGTCCAACTCTTACATCCATACATGACCACCGGAAAAAACATAGCCTTGACTAGACAGACCTTTGTTGGCGAGTAATGTCTCTGCTTTTTAATATACAGTCTAGGCTGGTCATAACTTTCCTTCCAAGGAGTAAGCATCTTTTAATTTCATGGCTGCAATCACCATCTGCAGCAGTCTTGCAGCCCAGAAAAATAAAGTCACCCACTGTTTCCCCATCTATTTCTCATGAAATGATGGGACTGGATGCCGTGATCTTAGTTTTCTGAATGTTGAAGACTTCAACATTGAGCTTTAAGCCAACTTTTTCACTGTCCTCTTTCACTTTCATCAAGAGTCTCTTTAGTTCTTCTTCACTTTCTGACGTAAGGGTGGTGTCATCTGCATATCTGATGTTATTGATATTTCTCCTGACAATCTTGATTCCAGCTTGTGCTTCTTCCAGCCCAGTGTTTCTCATGATGTACTCTGCATAGAAGTTAAATAAACAGGGTGACAATATACAGCCTTGATGTACTACTTTTCCTATTTGGAACCGGTCTGTTTTTCCATGTCCAGTTCTAACTGTTGTCTCCTGACCTGCATATATGTTTCTCAAGAAGCAGGTCAGGTAGTCTTTTTTTGTGTGAATTTGTGAATAATCCCCTCATAAAGGAACTCAGCTATCCCAGTCTGAGCTGGGACTCTGACTGAGACACTGAGATCCACCCATCATAGTAGGTGACCCTGACAAAGTAAGAGCAAATCTTCCACTCCTTCAAAGCTTTTGTTCACGGGTTCTGGTGCTCCTACTTTATCTAGAAAAACTTCACACAATTTAATTCAAAGCACATCTAACTTCTGCAAGACTTTTCGAGTGATCATCCTCTTAACTGCCCCCTTTACTTCATTGTTCCTTAGGCTGTAGATGATGGGGTTTAACATCGATGTGATGACAGTGTAGGACAATGACACTAACTTCTTGCTCTCGGGAGACTGGTTGGATTTGGGCCGTAGGTAGGTCAAGCTGGCTGTTCCATAGAAAAGGGATACCACAATGAGGTGAGATGAACAAGTGGAGAATGCCTTCTGGCGACCAGTAGCAGAGGGCATCATCAGGATGGTTTTAATAATGCGAGTGTAGGAGACCAAAATGAGAGAAAAGGGAAACATAATAAATAGTAGTGTGGAGGCAAGTGCTTGCATTTCATACATGGTTGTATCCTCAGTGACTAGTTTCAACACCGGGGGACCATCACAGAAGAAGTGGTCTACGGTGCTTGGTCCACAGAAAGGATGGGCCATCAACCAAGCTGTCTGTAGCATAGACACGGGAACACCAGACATCCAAGAACTTACAGCCATCCACAAACATAGGGACCTATTCATTATGACTGAATAGCGGAGAGGATTACAGATGGCTACAAAGCGATCATAAGCCATCATAGAGAGGAGGAAACATTCAGAGCTGCCAAAGAAGAAAAAGAAGTACATCTGGGTACCACAGCCTACAAAAGAGATGCTTTTCCTTGGGGATACTAGATCTACCAACATCTTTGGCACCATGACCAAGGTGAAACAGACTTCAAGAAATGACAAGTTCCTGAGAAAGAAGTACATAGGTGTTTGAAGAGCAGGATCCACAATGGAAACTGTGACAATAAGGAAGTTACCCAACAAAGTGACTGTATAGATGACCAGGAACAAAACAAAGAGGGAAACTTGCATCTCAGGCTTGTTTGTAAAACCACGAAGAATAAATTCAGTCACTTGCGTGTGATTTTCACAGATCATATCTTAGACCAGTTTCTCTCTAATAATCAAAGTATATGTGTCAAAGGATTAAAAAATATTCTTTAAATGTATATATAATGTCAAATATAATAATAAAATTCATAAGTGTACCTTTGTTCTCAGTTGTCTTACCATTCTATTTCTCTGAAACAGCATATCTACAATAAGATTAAATCAGAGCAAAGAAATAATTTGCATGAATACCACTAATTGCTTGTGACCTAGGTGCAGTTTGTCTCTCACCACTGATGACAGTCTGCAGCTCATGTTCTTTATCAGAGGAAAATAACAGGATGAAGTAGAAAGAGTTTGGGCAGCTAGTAACTAAAATAGAATCACTTAATAATTTTAAAAAATATATCCAAGAGGTATTCAAGAGGCAAAAAGATAAAAATTGGGTTAGTTTGACTTTTTTAAATCTTAGATTATAAATGATATATTTCTACCAAATGGAGTGCATTTTATACAATACACTACTACTCCATCCAGTATACATACACATATATACATATATACACATATAAATTATACACACATGTAGGTACACATATATGTATATATGACAGAACCTTAGTAAATAAACATAGATAAACAAATAAACATAACAGGTACTTATGATTTTACTACTTTGTGCAGTCCTCATGGGACTGCTAATTTCTGTGATTTTTCCTTTTTTTAAAATATGAATTTATTTACTTTAATTGGAGGTCAATTACTTTACAATATTGTATTGGTTTTGCCATACATCAACATGAATCCACCACAGGTATACACATGTTCCCCTTTCTGTACCCTCCTCCCTCTTCCCTCCCCATACCATCCCTCTGGGTCCTCTCAGTGCACCAGCCCCAAGCATCCAGTATCATGCATCTAACCTGGACTGGCGATTCGTTTCATATATCATATTATACATGTTTCAATGCCATTCTCCCAAATCATCCCACCCTCTCACAGGTATAGTCATATCATTTGAATTGGGCTTTATAAAAATAGCAAACTGCTGAACAAACATAACCTGCAATCCAGAAGTCCTCCTTCCAGTACTCATCTCAATTCCAATCCATCAAAATAGTTCTGCTTCCCACTGTGTTGTGACTTTGTTCAATTAACATGTTAAATAGAGCTCAGGGGCATAGATGGTGAGCCCTGATTCAACAAAAGATCACAAAGGAAAGTGAAATGAAGTCTCTTACTCAGATTCTGGAGGAGGAGCTATAGGAAGAAGTCAAGGCAAGAGGGCAGGCATAAAGAAAGGCTGAATGTGGGGTATATGCCTTTATTATGGTCCAAAGGTGGAATATTTTGAAGTTCCTTGGCTGAGGCCAGATTGGTTAATTCAAACCAAAAAATTCAGGATTTGGGTATGCTTCCCGTGAGGTTTTGGTTTTTTTTTTCCTAAGGGGGTACAAGGAAAAGGTCCTCCCTGGGAGACAGGGGCGACTGTTTATAACAAGGACATTTGGGGTATCATATCAGAAAGTTACATTTACTTATGACTCTTGGGCTGTTATCTAGAGTATGTGTTCAGGGGAGGGGTTAATATCAGTTTAAAGTCCCTGCAAATCAGCAGTATAATGAGTCAGCAGTATTATGAATTAATTTACCTAAATTCTCAACAGACTGTCAGTTTTCTCCAAAACTGCATGGACAAAGTGGGAGCTAGTCCCTTACTACTGTGTATCCACTAAAAGTCCACTCATGGAATTACTAATTCAATTACTATTATCTCAAACACAGTATTTTCTTTAGAGTAAAACATTTTTTTAATTTTTCCTTTCAGTATATTCTGTTTCCTTTACTTTTTTTTAATTTTAATATAAATTTATTTATTTTAATTGGAAGTTAATTACTTTGATTGAAAGTAGAATTACATAAATATTTTCTATACAGATCTTACTCAACAACAGCATATCAAATGTTAGGGATCACAAAAATATATGTTGGAAAACACCTATTTATAAAGCTACATTGGAGCTGAGCTGAACAATGTTTCCATTTTTTCAAATATTGGTGCTATTCAAGTATTATGTATTAGATCAATTATTTTGACCTAATATTGATATTAGATCAAATTGATAAGCAACTGATCTAAGTATTAGATCAATTATTTTATAAAACATTTTTCAAATTTATTGTGTGCACCTGTGGTGGATTCGTGTCGATGTATGGCAAACCCAATAGAGTATTGTAAAGTTAAATTTAAAAATAAATAAATTAATTAATTTAAAAAAAAATCTTAGTTTATTTTCTAGTCAAATCATTTTTAACACAGATTTCTCTGAAACTAAGGAGTTGAAAATGCACAGACCTTTTGAAGAATTTTGTTTTAATTCTATTCCAGTGATATATGTACTTTGGTAATATCTCACCTATTTCACTTACCACAAGTTCTCAAACCAATATCCTCTACAACATAAGGAAAGGAACTGGTCATCCCAGGCTGCACATACTGATGGTACCCCAGAATAATAGGTTAAGAGACACGACAGTGACTGTGACCACTACCTTTCACCACTATTGCAAATTCTGCTTCAGTATCATTCACATCAACAGTAACAATAACAACATTATTTCTGGTATATTTAGAAAAACTTAAAAATAGCTTCGGAGGCTTCCCAAGTGTCTCACTGGTAAAGAATCCACCTGCCAAAGCTGGAGATGTAAGTTCAATCCCTGGGTCAGGAAGATCACCTGGAGAAGGAAATAACAACCTACTCTAGTAATCTTGCCTGGGAAATCCCATGGACAGTGGAGCCAGGTGGGCTACAGTCCATGGGGTCGCAAAGAGTCGGACAGGACTGAGAAACTATAAAGCAACAGCAGCATAAATAGTTTCAGATCCATTATCATGTTCACCAGCATTTTGTAACAATTCACTGTGACTCTAAATATACTCCATCATTTGTTTGAGGAAAAAAAATATGAGAATTGAATAAAGTATCAAGATTTTATAATAGTCCAACAATTTTTAGTGTATCTCTAAAATACCTCAACCACTACTGCTTCTCAGGTTTCTAATGCTGAAGTGGCAGAAAACAGTAACAGGTTTAATATCTAGTCCTGGAGTGACCAAGGTCTATAATGTAACATCCACGGTCTCCACTGTGAGATAGGAATAAGGCAAGCCAAGAAGATTATCAGTTTCTTTATTTGATAATCAATGATATACATATTCTACCTTGTGTGCTGCTGCTGCTGCTAAGTCGCTTCAGTCATGTCCGACTCTGTGCAACCTCATAGACAGCAGCCCACNGTGCAGCAGAAAATGGGTTCTGGAGCTATTAGAGGCTCACACTTCAGCCCCTAAGAACTTATTGGCTGAGTTTATAGTACTTGAGAAGCAACTCTGTGCCGTGCTGAATGAGGGCAGTTTTCAAAAGAAACCTAGTAGCCTCCAAAAGAAGGCAGATTGAATGACCTCTCGGGACGTTGACAGTTCCGAAATCCTGGTCTTTTCAGCCTGATCTTATGAACTACTAAGATCTCATTTCCATCTTCTCTCTCCCTCTCTAAATCTAGGGGTTCACCAAGCCTAGCTCCGCTACCACCTCCTTCAGGAAGCCTTCCCGATAATATTTTTTTCCACTCAGAACTGGCACTTGCAGAGCCCACCCATGGCAGTGGAGTTCTGACCCTTGTTGCAGGCTGGCTCACGTCACTGTACCTCCCTCCAGGTGCCCCCGGCCCACTCCCCTCACCACTGCGCAGTGTGTATGCAGTTTGTGCGGAAGGAAAACCTCCTCTCTCTGGCTTGCCAGCACCAGTTCTGCCGCAGCTGCTGGGAGCAGCACTGCTCCGTGCTCGTCAAGGACGGCGTGGGTGTGGGTGAGTCACCGTGAGGCTCATAACCGGCTGGCGGGAACTGTTCAGCTTCAGCCCTGCCCCTTCTGCCACCCAGGTGTTCTTGTGAGCCTAACTGAAGTTTTCAAAATCAGAACCATTGGTTTCCAAACATGTCAGTCTGAACAATGGCAAAATTTACCCTAGACCTGAGCAAGATGCAAGAGTTAAGGCTAATGTTTGGGCGTTTATGTAAATGCTGGTGTGACGGCAAGGCTACCTTCTCTTGCCTTTGGGGAGAACTGTCCTTTAAGCTGCCTACCCTGTCTGTCTTGATTCTCAAAGTGGCAGCCATACCTCAGAAACTCCTAGAGGGTTTACTGTGATTTAGGTAAGCACAAATCAGACTTGGTGATGAGTTAAAGGAGTCTTTGTTAAATTATTTCTTCATGATATTAAAATTAGCATTATATTAATTATATCTGTAAAAGCTTACTGTGTTGATGGTAATCACATGCACATAATAGTAAACATCACGAAACTAAATTGTAAGTCAAGAACCCTCTGGGATTTTTTAAGCAGTTTCTTTAAATCGGTGCTCTTTGTGATGTATACGATTTAATTGGTCTTGTTTTTGTTGTTTGGTTGGTTTTGGTTTTTGTGGGTCTTTTGTTTTTTGTTTTCTTTTTGTTGTGCCGTGTAACTTACAGGATCTTAGTTCCCTGACCCAGGGCGCTGGTAGTTAGAGTGCCAAGTCTTGACCATTGGACCATCAGGGAATTATCTATAACTTTAAAATTTGTCATAATATTTTAGTTGCATCACTATGTAAATATATTGATTTCTCTCTCTGAATAAATTCTGATGCTGCCGGGGTTCCCTGTGTAAAACGTGAGTTTGTTGGGTGAACTCAGCAAATACATTATAGGTGTGTCTTCTGTGATACAGTTGTCCATCCGGTTGTCTTTGTTCAACAGGTGTCTCTTGCATGGCTCAGGACTGCCCACTGCGAACACCAGAGGACTTTGTGTTTCCATTGCTGCCCAATGAAGAACTGAGAGATAAATACAGGCGCTACCTCTTCAGGGACTATGTGGAGGTATGCCCAGCTGCTGCCTGGTCTTCCTGAGCCTTCTTTTCATCAGATGCTTACCAGTTACTGTACAGAGGAGGCTGCCAGTAGATGCTTTCAATCTGAAGAAAGAGCTGCACAGCTTTTAAAAAGTTTGAAAACTCTAGAGTACTAGTAAATCCCAAGTCTGTTTCTTCCTCACTCTGTATCCTTTGACCCCTTCGATTCCTTCTCCGAGCCTTGGTTTCTTTCTTGTGTAGAATGGTCAGGTACACCCACTTTGTAAAAGTGAAAGTCGCTCAATCATGTCCGACTCTTTGCAACTCTGTACAGTCCATGGTATTCTCCAGGCCAGAATACTGGAGTGGGTAGCCTTTCCCTTCTCCAGCTTATCTTTCCAACCCAAGGATCAAACCAGGTCTCCAGCATTGCAGGCAGATTCTTTACCAGCTGAGCCACAAGGGAAGCCGTGCCTCCCCACCTTACGCAGAGTTACTTAAACAAGCTATTGTATATCTTCCAGGGGATAATATAAGTCAGGCATATCTCAGGAGTTGCTGCTATTCCCGTCACCTTGTGATTCGGCCCAAAGGAGGGATGTTGCTTCTTGGGCGATTTGGCAATTTGTTCGAGCTCTCAGTGGTCAGTTTTGGAGTCCTTCCCCTCTGTTGGGCTACCTGTTCAGGCTTCCTGGTTCCATGTAGCATAATTTTGATCTTTGCCTATTATTCCTAAGCTTATTGGATTGACTGATGGTCTGGGTTGTCTCATGCACAGGCTGCAGGAAAAACAAAAGGCCTTATTCCGGGTGCTGTTTGCCGCCTTTGATAGATGCCTGAGGGTTGTTGAGCCCCTCAGAGTCTCATGCACAACAACTGGCCGTGTTCCTTTCCAGCCCTAGTCCCTATGCACTTTCATCTCAGAGACACGATTCTGTATTCTGTTCTGTCATCTAAGCTTAGGTCATTCCAGTGAGTTGCTCCTTGGTTTAAGCTAAACATTCAAGGGACATTTTTAGGACCTGCTTAATGTCTGGTCTTCATGACATCCATCATGAATTCCTGTAGCCCCTTGATGGAAGAACAGGAGGTGTTTGAGTACTCAGGGAGGTCTAATTTGGAGGCACCCCCTAGGGGATGTCCTCACTGTTTCCCCCTTGGTGTATTCACAGAGTCACTACCAGCTCCAGCTATGCCCTGGTGCAGACTGCCCCATGGTTATCCAGGTACAGGAGCCCAGAGCTCGCCGAGTACAGTGCAATCGGTGCAACGAGGTCTTCTGGTAAGAGTGAGTGTGGATGCCGAGCAGCCCTGGCTGGTGCCTTCTCCTCCCCTCAAGCATCACTGCTGTGGCTCTTGTGAGGGTGGGGCTGGGAGAGGCAGGGCCTTTGGGCCAGAAGAGCAGCGCTGTTCCACATGGGCAGATGTTTGATGATACTCAGTCTGGAGACAAGAAGGAGACAGAGACTCTTGGAGAATGTGCTGGGGTTTATGCTACTAAGATTCAGGGCCCAGAGACTGCGTGTCTGTGTGGATGTAGATCTATCTGCACAGATAATTCACATATTGCCGTATATGAAAGCTCCAGCCACCAGTACTTTCATCTTTCTCTCTGTTGGCCATTGTGCTAATTTTATAACACTGCAATTCATAAACATGGTTTACATCTATCTGGGGTTTACTCTGTTCAGTAAACATGATGGAACTAGCTGAAGCATACTGAAGGCTCACCAGCGGAGCCGCTCTCTCCTGACCACTTGCCCTCCATTGTCACGGCGACTGTGTGTGATTGGTACTGACTGCTGTTCCCCTTTCTTATCGGTGAGGAAAGCGAGGTGCAGATAATGGCAGAGCCTGCATTTAGGCCCAGACCTGCGCCCTATTTGCACCTTGCTGGAAGAGTCACAGTGGGATTCAGGGAAAGTAGGGAGAAAATGGGGTCCGTGTGCACATGTGCCTGCCTTTCAAGGCATGGTCGAGGGAGTCTGTGACTCATCAAACATTCAGAACCACCCAGGCGGTTGCTCTCTACCCTTTGTGTCCCACGTTAGGGCCTTCTTTCCCTGGGACCTTCGGTGGGCTACCTGCCTGAGAGCCTTTAACCAGAAAGTCACGTTGGCTTGGACAGAAGGGGAATTAAAAGCACAGAAGCCTGGCCTGATGAGTGTCTGGGTTTTTCTTTTCTGATTCTAAGTTTCTGGCATTGTCAGAGGGAACGTGCCCCTCACAGACTGCACAGTGCCGGCAGTGTGCATCCGGTGGGTACCTCAGACTCAGATAAGCCCGGGCTCCCAGGCCTGGATCTCATTCCTCCTTCGGTTGGAGTTGAGTCCTCTTCTTGGAATGCTCCCCCAAGCGCTTTGCAAAGCTGACTTCTGAATTTGATATCCTGTTAGGAAGGATTGACATCACCTAAGATATTTAAAACAAATGTCTCATTTGGGTTTATTGAGAGAAGTCCCCCCAGGACTTCAGGATAGTCCTGGGTAAGTCAAGGTCTTGGACGCCATGAGAGGTGACTTTTTACCTCTTGGAAAAGCTCTAATTCCAGATCTGTTGGCTTGGACAGAAGGAAAAGGAAAGACACAGGATCTGACCTAACGGTTATCTTTTCTGGTTTTAAGTTTCAAGTGTCGTCAGATGTATCACGCCCCCACAGACTGCGCCACAATCCGGAAATGGCTCACGAAGTGTGCAGACGACTCTGAAACAGCCAACTACATTAGTGCCCACACTAAAGACGTAAGGACTGTGTCTTACCTGTCCTGGGCCTGCCCTCTCTAGTGCCACCCAGGGCCGCGGGGCTCGTGATGGAGGTGGCAGACCCTTGCCCCAGCGCGGCAGAATTTGCAGCAGTTGATCTTAGCGTGCACCAGGCGCTTTTCTTTTAATGAAATGCTGAAATGCTTGGAGAAGTTTGACCCTCAGGAAAACTCATTTGAGAAAAACTAGGTTTTACTGAATGCCTCCCCAGCGTTAACAGCTCTGGGAGGGAGGTGGTTGACAGCCACATCAAATAAGTAGCAAAACTGTAATGCAAGCCCAGGCCTGCCCAGTTCTCATTCTGGAAACATCCCATGGGAAAGCATGGCCCGCAGCCCCTAGAGCCGTGCATGACTCAGCACTTGGGGCTCTCGCCCTCGCCGGTGCCAGTCACACGCTGAAGCAAGGCACCCTGCTGCGCAGCTGTGACCATGACGTCATGAAGTAAGTCCTCTTCATGGCCATGAAGTGCCCGGCGTCAGAATGGTCCCCACTCTGTCTGGGGCTGCTGGCGTCTCAGATGGGAGTGAGCTTTAGAGGTGATTTCCGTGCCCTCTTCTGGAAGCCTAAGTTCAGGCAGGCTGAGCAGGCCCCAGTCCAGGGTGGCGGCTCGTAGGCTGCTCTGGCCATCCTCCCAAGCTGGCCAGTTTTTTACTGACTCAGCTTGATCTTAATCCGAGCGGCCTCCTGGCAGGGACAGATGGTGGCAGACTTAGCGGGGCTCAGCTTGGAGTGTTTCAGGGCCAAACCTGCTGACCTCATTTCCTTGAATTGCTGTTCCAGCCTCAGCGACCCGCCACATTTAAGTGAGAGGCTCCTCCCCAGAAGTGCTCGCACGATGAGCTGCTGGGCACGGGTGCCAGGAGCTTTGTGTAATTTGTCTTAGAACCGGCCTGATGGTGCGTGAGCCTAACGGCGCCCTTCTGTCTCCTCAGTGTCCCAAGTGCAACATCTGCATTGAGAAGAACGGCGGCTGCAATCACATGGTGAGCAGAGGCCCGTGCGTTTTGCTTGTGTGGCCTGAAGCCTTTGGTCAGCGTGCCCTTAACATGTTCTCTTCTGTTTCCCTCCGACAGCAATGCTCCAAGTGTAAACACGGTGAGTCCCGAGCTTGCTGCACCAGGCCCAGCGGCACAGTCTCTGTTTCTCGTGCACGGGCCTCCACTGCCTTTTCCCCACTGCTTTTATGATACAGTGACCAAACAGGGTGGCTTCCGTCACTTACAGTCATGAGGACCAGAGTACAGCAGCTCTGGATTTGCTGATTTATTATTTCTTCGTCCCTTAAATAATCCTGCTGCCAACTTTGGGATGGCTCCTACACCCTCACAAATCCTCAGTCATCCAAGAAGAAAGTTTTAGTGTGTTCTTTTGATTTTTGCTGAGGCAGGTAAGTAGCATGGGGCTTTTTTGTGCTGCCTGACGGACACCGTTTAGAGCAGACTGCCCATGGTTCTCCTGGAAGCAGTCAAATCCTAGTTTGCCTTTGAGGTTTTATAGAAGTTTTCAGAGAGGATTTCTGGCCTCCTTCATCTGGCCGGTGTAGGTTCTACAGAACCGTTGGTTTTGCTTTCCTTCCTGCCAGATCAAGTAAAGAAATAAAACTCCTTCAGGTAGAATATATGTCCAGACAAACTTCTTCCACAGCTGCTGACATGCCGCCCAGCTGGTCCTGAGAGTTTCTCTTTGTAAGAGCCTGGCCACTGCTGTCCCTGGGTCCTCCCAGGATCACACTGTAACCAGAGTAGTCAAGGCGAGGTTTTAGACGGGAACGGTGATGCTGAAGTGCAGAATGAAGATGGGCCAAGAGTAGCGGCGTGTTTCCTCGGTGAAATTCCACCCTGTCTTTTCTGCATGTGTTTGATTGAGAGGGACGTGCACGATCCACTTAGAACAGTGCGTAAGACACGCATATAATTCAAAGAGAAATGCCCGAGTGCACACCCAGCACCCACCACTGTCCTGGTACTGAAGAGTCCTCGGTGTGTCCTCTCCTCATCCTTAACTGCCCAGGGGTAACTACCGTACCTCACGTTGCTGAATAATTTTACCATCTGGATGGGCAACCCTAAACAGTGTAGCAGTATTTAGGACAGTAGCAACCACAAGCTAGCTGACTGAGGCGAATGCTGTATTGCACTCTGCTGTGAAGCCTTCCAGGAGAAGAGAAGTGAGCGACCTCTGGGTCTCTCGCTTTGGCTTTAGCTTCCCCAGGTTTTACACAAGCCCCCGTGGGGAAGTCAGGGAGCCAGCATATGACAGTGAATCATGGGAAACAGTGTTTACTGGTGTCTGGGTCTCTGGCAGAGTCCGAACACACAACCATGATTGGCCCCTGTCCATTAAGGCACAGTAATTGTTCAGATATATGGCATCCACAGGGGATCTCTGTTTTTCCCTCTTGGCTTTCTCAGTGTGGAAACAGAGTCATCATTCTGGGTATGAACTATAGGGTAGCAGTGGGTTTAATAAAGATGTGCTTTTTCTCTTGTTGTTGTTGCTGTTGTTGTTGTTGTTGTTGTTTTTGGTCACACTGGCTTGCAGGATCTTACCTTCCCGACCAGGGGTTGAACCTGGGCCCTGGCAGTAAAAGCACTGAGTCTTGACCACTGGACCACTGGGGAATTCCCGTAAAAATGTGCTTTTTAAGAAAGAAGAAAAAGGGGGGAAGGTCTTCCCCAGTTTCATGTACAACACCTAGGACAGGTGTTGAGAGTGGGAGGTCGACAGGAGGGCAGAGGTGTTCTCTGAATGGCCAGGTGGGCCTCAGTCGGACACCTGTTGCTGCTCAGGAGGCACTGACACAGCAGATCAGTGGCCTTTGTACGGTCAGCATCTGCCTGCATTGGATTAAAAAGGCGCTAAGCGTATGTGTTCTTGAAACGGAGACCATCTGTGGGCTGTCATTCAGATGGGCAAGAACCGGCTGCTGGGACTGTGGGCTGTGACAGGCATGAGACGTGTCCACGCCCTCTTGAAAGAGGCGGCCAGGGAGAGTTGCGGTCAGGTGATCCCCCCGAGCCGGCTCTGTCCGGCTCCTGCTCCGCCTGTGCCTGTGGAGGAATGCGGGCTCGTGTTGTGTGGTCAGTGCTGCGTTCTCTGTCCCTGCAGACTTCTGCTGGATGTGTCTAGGAGACTGGAAGACCCACGGCAGCGAGTATTATGAGTGCAGCCGGTACAAGGAGAACCCCGACATCGTCAACCAGAGCCAGCAAGCCCAGGCCAGGGAGGCCCTCAAGAAGTACTTGTTCTACTTTGAGAGGGTAGGCCTCCTCTCCTGCACCTGCTTCTCGAGGGTAGGCTTCTTCCACTTGGCCCTGCTGGGCGAAACTCCCAGTGACCGGTGGCCGCAGCGGCGCGTGCACGCCGGAGTCAGGGTGTGGAGCGCTGGCCGGCCCGAGTGCTGCCTGCAGGTGCGGCTCCCGGCTCCCCGGGCACAGCCAGCAGGGAAGGACCGGCCAGCCTTGTGTGATGCTGAATTGTGAAGGATAAGGAAGGCCCATCGGGTGGTCTTTATCCATCCAGTGACACGTTTGTTGTTTGTCTTTAATTGAGGTATAACTGGCTTACAATGTTCTGTAACTTTCAGATGTACAACGTAGTGATTCAGAATTTTTAAGGGTTATACTCCTGTTTATCAGCATTATAAAATACTGGTTACATTCCCTGTGCTGTTCAGGATATCCTTGTAGCTTATTTATTTTACACACAGTAGTTTGTATCTCTCAGCCCCCAGCCCTCATCTTGCCATGCCCCCCAATCCAGTGCCATCTTAATAGTCAGATTCAGAGGGCAGTTTTTCCCAGAAGCCCACAGAGCATGGGACCTTTGGTTTCTAAGCACAAGAGACCTGGGAGTACCTAGCTTTGCTTTGTTCTCGGGGCTAGAGTCCTGTTGCTCTAAGTGGGTAGAGTGATCTGACAGGCAGATAGGGTTGATAGTGTAGACTGAGGAACCCCCCCTCATGCGCTCCTGAGGACACANCGAGGGTAGGCTTCTTCCACTTGGCCCTGCTGGGCGAAACTCCCAGTGACCGGTGGCCGCAGCGGCGCGTGCACGCCGGAGTCAGGGTGTGGAGCGCTGGCCGGCCCGAGTGCTGCCTGCAGGTGCGGCTCCCGGCTCCCCGGGCACAGCCAGCAGGGAAGGACCGGCCAGCCTTGTGTGATGCTGAATTGTGAAGGATAAGGAAGGCCCATCGGGTGGTCTTTATCCATCCAGTGACACGTTTGTTGTTTGTCTTTAATTGAGGTATAACTGGCTTACAATGTTCTGTAACTTTCAGATGTACAACGTAGTGATTCAGAATTTTTAAGGGTTATACTCCCGTTTATCAGCATTATAAAATACTGGTTACATTCCCTGTGCTGTTCAGGATATCCTTGTAGCTTATTTATTTTACACACAGTAGTTTGTATCTCTCAGCCCCCAGCCCTCATCTTGCCATGCCCCCCAATCCAGTGCCATCTTAATAGTCAGATTCAGAGGGCAGTTTTTCCCAGAAGCCCACAGAGCATGGGACCTTTGGTTTCTAAGCACAAGAGACCTGGGAGTACCTAGCTTTGCTTTGTTCTCGGGGCTAGAGTCCTGTTGCTCTAAGTGGGTAGAGTGATCTGACAGGCAGATAGGGTTGATAGTGTAGACTGAGGAACCCCCCCTCATGCGCTCCTGAGGACACACAGCCCCCATCAGCTAGACGAGGCTGTGACCATTCTGAACAGCTTTTGAATCCCTGCACCTTCCTGGACGCCTGCAGCTTTCTGTCTCCTCTGACCCCACAGTGGGAAAACCACAACAAGAGCTTGCAGCTGGAGGCACAGACATACCAGCGGATTCATGAGAAGATCCAGGAGAGGGTCATGAATAACCTGGGGACCTGGATCGACTGGCAGTACCTCCAGAACGCTGCCAAGCTCTTGGCCAAGGTTTGTCTCCCCTCAGTCTTCCCATCCCTCGTTCTCTGTGAGGCCCAGACCTCTGAGGGTGGGAGGCACTATCGGGGGCAGGGCTCACGCCCTGTGAAGCCCCGCATGTGCCTGCTCATGGGTCCACATCTTCCTGGGCTGTGCCCACTGAGGACCCTGCCCTCCCCAGACGTCCAGGGCACTCAGTGTTCCGGTGCCTCTGCCTGCGGGGACAGAACCACAGGGAAAACGAGAGCCCTTCTCTTCTTTTGTCCCATCCATGCATCACTCAGAGGAAAATAAGAGATTGTCTTTGGACAAGTATTGAGATAGATGTGTGGACTCTGAGGTCTGACTCAAGAGGGAAGAGCCGTTGAGGCAGCTGCTGGTAATTAATCCCAGTGTGGAGAGGAACCATGGGTGTTCTGTGACCATTTCTGTTTCAGTTTTTGCCATGTTGTCCCCCAGTTCATCTTTTATTTGCCTTGGCCTCATCTCTTTCAGGCCCATACCCGTAGAGCCAGGCTGATTTGCATGGTGGGGTAAGACCTATGTCAGCAGTGTGAGATCCATGGAGTTAAGTGTCATAGACACAGATCCCTTGTCTTCTGTTGCAGTGTCGATACACCCTGCAGTACACGTATCCATACGCCTACTACATGGAGTCCGGGCCCAGGAAGAAGCTGGTAAGGGAAGCCGTCCTTGTGCTCTGCCCTCTTAGCTTCAGAGGGCCCTTCTCTGCAGGCGAGCAGGGACCAGACCCTTGGTGGCTGGGAGGACAAAATCAAAACAAAACTGGCCACTGGAAAATTTTGTTCCCCAGGCCCCGACTAGGCATTTCCAAAGTAGATCTCAGGTGCTGCCATTTTGTATAATCGGAAGGCAGGTGTACTGAAGCCATTAACAGCTATATTTTTTAGGGTGGCTGGCTGAAAATATCTGTGACCACTTGGGAACCAGTGCTTATGTTTTGGGAGGATACCCAGCATACGTGTTCCTAAATACTGTGGAGTTTATTTGCATCTTTGTGTAATTTTCATCCGAGATAGGGGTTTTTTCCTCTCCAATTAATAAGGTGATTCACAATGATTGTTCAAATGTTGAAAAAATTAGGAAAACATTTGCATCATCCATCATCCCCCCCAGAAAGAAATGAGCATTGTTAGCATTTCCCAGCCTTTGAAAATTAGTACTGTTTCTATAATCATGGTTATATATATAACATTTTTTGTTACAACAGTTTTTGCAGCTGTCATTATTCACCAGGCTGGAAAATGCCATTTTTAAAGAGTTGTATAGATGTCCCATTATATGGTCGTACCATCATTTGGGGTGTTTATTCTTTCTGTTTTTTACTATTACAAATGAGACATTGGGAAACCTCTTCGTGCAAAAGGCACATACTTACTAAGTCAAACGATCTGAAAATTTTGAAGACTCTTGATTTTCAGAAAGGCTGAAAAAAACCAAAGTATTCAGGGAGCACAGTGTCAGTGAATGTCCACTTTGACTTGTTTTGGCAGCAGCCATTTCCCTGCATGTCTGGGGCCTTCTCTGTGGCTTCGGTCCTTCCCCTTTCTCTGGGGGTGCAGGGCGAGTGCAGCCTGGCCACCTGGCTGTCCTCCGTGGGCAGCCATTGGACCGGCCGCTGGCTCTGGGTACAGGAAGTAGCACTGCCCTCTGAGGACAGCACCCCGCTGTCTGGAGCTCCTGCGAGCCTGAGGTGCCGCCTCTGCCCCTCCCGTCTGCAGGCCCTGCCCTGGCTACCGTCCCCTCTCCTTTTGACCCTCCTGCTCTACCCATACAGTTTGAATACCAGCAGGCTCAGCTGGAGGCTGAGATTGAAAACCTGTCGTGGAAGGTGGAGCGGGCGGACAGCTATGACAGAGGGGTGAGTGACTGCTGCTCTCTAGGGCCCTCTGGCAGGCAAGGGAGAGCTGCTGTGGGGATCGGTCCCACAGCGGCTGGCCTGGGGCTAGAGGCTGCCGCCGAGAAGGGTGGGGAGGGCCGTGCTTTTGACGCCTTGGAGCCCATGGCGGGGGCGGCTTCAACTAGCCCGTCTTCACGGGGCTGGGCCATGCAAGCCCGTGTCTTGCTTCCCTGGTGCAGGACTTAGAGAACCAGATGCACATAGCAGAGCAGCGGAGGAGAACGCTGCTGAAAGACTTCCATGACACCTAGGCTGGGACTCGGGCGTGCTGCGTGAGGACGATGTGGCTGCGAGGTCTCCGGCTGCCGTGCCGCATGCTGCAGGCTTCTTGCCTCTCACGACCCCAGGCAACAGCCAGGACCCCACTCCTGAGAGACACTGGCCACACACCTCTTAGTCAATTTCTGGTTGTTGTTTTTTTTTCCCCCTCTTTTGCTTTTTGTTTCCACCAGGGTCGAGGCCCCGTTGAATTGGCCTCTTCTCAGGACTGTCAGTTCCCTCTGGATAGTTGCTGGGAGGGAAGGAAAGTTTTTCTGAATGACTATTAATAGTATTAGATCATTACAACTTATGTAATTTTCAAAGGTTGTACAATTATACAAAAAAAAACCCGAGGGGCAAACAAACCATAGAATGACACAGAACCCTTTTTAAAAATAAACTGGCATTGGAGTGTTTTACCCTCTAGCTATTTTACTTAGAATGCAACATATGCTGTCTGCCCCCCTTGCCTCAGGATGTCTGCTGCACAAGGGCCCCGGGTGGTACTTGCTTTCCAGAGTCACACGCCTTTGGCCACAGCCGGAGCCCCCAGGGAACAGCATGGGTGGCAGATGGTGGGAAATGGGGTTGGCCTGTGTAACACTGTGGTGTGCAGAGAATCACGCCCGGCCTCCTGCCTGGTCCTTGTAGACCTTTCCATGATCAGGGTACTGCCTCACCTTGGCAGTTAGGAGACAATACAGAACAGAATCTTGCCCCCAGTATCATCATGTCCGATGGCACTGCGTGTCTGTGGACTCATTTATCTTGAAAGTGAGCTTTACCTGGGCCTGGCCACTGAGGCCAGAGCCCACAGCAGAGCGCATGGGTGAGCTGCGGTCCTCCAGCCCAGGGGATGTGACTTCAGCCCAGTTTTCTTTTGTTTCCTGAAGAGAGTTGATTCCACTTTCAAAGGGAATCATTCCCCCAAAGCCTTGTTTTACCTCGGCCCCTTCTTTTGTGCCAGTGTTCCGAGGGACCCCAACCAGGTTGACACATGGCCATACCTGATGCTGGCCTGCTGCGCTCCCCTCTGGTGAATGTCAAGGTCAGAGTTCAGCAGAGCCCTCCCTAGGGCTCTGGTCTGCCTGGCTCAGGGGCTGTGTCTGCACAAATTGTTTTCGTGTTAACCGGGAGTGTATGTCTCCATGACCTGCTCTGGGCGTGGGGTGTGCTCCCCCTCGCCTGGCTTCTGGTGTTGGAGGGCAACACCTCTAGGGTCCGGAGTCTGAGGCTGGTTGGGGGGGTTCCTAATTGGTGGCCCCCGCTCCTATACCAGGAGGCTGGCCGAGGAAAAGGCCAGTCTTCACAGTGCAAAGGAACAGGCAGTTTGCATGGCATCCTACTTGTCCTGACCTGGTCCCGTGGGCCTTTCAGAAGTTACATCTGTGATTCCTGGGGTTCCTGCGGCTCTTGTTCAGGGCCTCCTTGACCTCCTGGAAGAGTTGCTTGGAAATCTGTGAATAAATATTGTGTTGGAAATTCTTTGATATTCCAACATTTTCACCTCAGTCAGTAATTCCCCCAAGTACCATGTTAGTTGCAAACTGAATTGCTCTTGGAAGACAGAGGACGGTTGTAACTCTTGGGGTCATGAGGTCCATGTTGGCTGCAGGCCCCCTTTCTCCCCAGTCATGTTTTGCCTCTTCCTGTCATCGCCTGCAAGGAAGGGACCATGGGGTGGAATGAGAGGACAAGTGAGTATAACAGACAAACCCAGAATTGGACAGCGCTGAGCCAAACGAAGGAGGAGAGTGCCCACCTAGAGGTGGGGTATGACTGCTCTTTCGGCACACGGAAGATCCTAGCGTCTGGAATGCTCGCCTCTCCGTTGAGTCCTTTGGGTCACTACCGTGGCAGCAGCAGGCCCTGAGTTGCAGCTCTGCACCATCAGCCCCACCCTGCGCGTTGTTCGCACTGTGTAACTGCCACACCATGCACTTGCAGCCAGCTGTGACCCCCAGCCTCCGGAGCTGCAAGAGGTTCTGTGCCCAGGCCGCAGCCTGCAGCCCTTGACCTGTGGAGAACTTCCTTCCGTGCCCCAAGTGGCTGTCTTGCTAACATCATCAGGAGCATGGAAAAGGTCAGGCAGAATACTTCTGCCCTGCAAAGGAAGGCACAGTGTTTTCACAAATTTACCATATATCTTTGTTTTCTTCAAAGATAAAGTTGAGGCAATGTCATCTGCTCAAAGTTGAGTGGTTTACTCAAAATAAACAAAGTTTCTGATTATAAAATTGCGTGTGGCATCTAGAACTTATTTTGTTGGACAGTGGTTTCTCTAGTATGCTAAGGAGATTGATAAGATAGTCCCTAAGGGTGACTTGACTGAGTGGATGAAGCCATGTATGGCACACTGATGAAATCTGCCATTGGGTATAGAATCTTCAAGAGGAGAAGGTGGGCCTGCCCCACTGAGACCAGAAAACATACACTACTTTTCTGAGAGGAAGTTGGAAGGGGAGGGGAGCCTTAACAGGGTAAGGAGAAACCACCTGTGGGGACCGTGTGAATGATGTTGCTTTTGTCTGCCTATCTCCGGGGGCGGGGGAGGGGGGCGAGGAGGTGTGTGGAGTAGAGCACAGAAAAAAAAAAAGACCAAGCTTTGGTATGTGCTCTCGTCTCCATATTTGGGCATAAGCTGAGTTTAACTTGCTTCCAAGACGTTTAAAACTCATTTATGGAAGAGTCCCTTTTCTCCCTTTCTGACTGGCAGCGGTGAGGCAAGGAGCGTTCCCTGTGCACCTGCTGCGTTTCTGCAGGTTACTGTTACCGGTGCTAAGGGTTCCTCCAGGAAGCCCTCTGTGGCCGCTCCAGACCGGGTCCCCTAGTCTATGGGACCCCGCACATCAGGCAGTTCCTAAAACGTGACTCCTGCAGACCTCCCTGGGAGGTTCACCTTCAAGGCGCTCTTGACCTGCACTGGCGAGCGTCAGTGTCGCCATCCCACACCATCACTCGCGCAGTAATCGGCCTCCAAGGCGCCCCAACCCGCAGCAGTACTGAGTCATATTTTGGCCCAGCCTCCTTGTTGCCACCCCACTCCGGGAGCGAGAAAATGCAGACCATACTTATCCCGGAAGAGGGAAGTGCGTCCTAAAAAGGAGAAAACTACCACCGGGGTTGCCAGTACCTGTGCATCTGCGTTTGTGGGGGGCGCGGCTTCTGCCCTGGGGAGTGTGCATCTCTGCCTGACGACAACCACCTCAGGAAAGAGACACTTTAGTGTGGGTCGGGGTCCAGGGCCGGGAGATCTCGAGGGCAGTGCGGGCGCGCCGTCCACTGGCACCCTCTCCCGGTGACGGGGGCGCGCGCGGGCTCCGCGGCCGTTGTCCTGGCGACGGCGCGGCGCTTGCGACCCCGCGGCCCCTCCCCTGGGTGCGCGCGCAGCCTGGACGCCATGGCGGCGGCAGCGGCGGTGGCGGCGGCAGGCCCGCGGCCTGAAGCGGCGAGTCCGCAGTGGCCGCCACGGCGTCACGACCCGGCCGAGGCTGCGGCGGGGCTGGGCGACTGCGAGGACGCACCGGTCCGGCCGCTGTGCAAGCCCCGCGGCATCTGCTCGCGCGCCTACTTCCTGGTGTTGATGGCGTTCGTGCACCTGTACCTGGGGAACGTGCTGGCGCTGCTGCTCTTCGTGCACTACAGCAGCGGCGACGGGAGCAGCGGCCCCGAGCCCCAGCGCCGCGCCCAGGGCCCCGGGCCCGCGCCCGCCCTGGCTCCCCTCACCCGGCTGGAGGGCGTCAAGGTGAGGCCCTGCGCCACCAAGCCCGAAGCGGCTGGCGCTCTTGCCGGGGGGCCGCTCCGTGCGCCGCCCCCGACCTGCCGCGCGCACCCCCTCACTCGCCCGCCGCCGCTCCCCCGGGCCGGGCGCCCTTCCCTCCTCCTCCTTCGCTGCCCGCTGTGCCGCTTTCCCTTAGGTGGGGCATGAGCGCAAGATCCAGCTGGTCGCCGACAGGGATCACCTCATCCGAACCCTCAGCCTCAAGCCGCTGCTCTTCGGTAAGTTCGCCGGGCGCCCCCCGGGAAGGGCCAGGGACTGCGATTCGGGGGCTGCCTTCGGGCTCCTTTGACCACGTGACTTCTGTTTTGAAAATGGCTGCTTCAAAGTAGCCCTGTCTTTTCCACCCAGAGGTTGCCCCCAAGTGAGGTACCCGCCCCCATCTCCAAAATAGGGTGACGGAGTGACCTTTCCACACTCCTTTCTGTGACTTTCTGCAGCTAATCCTTCCGTCACAGGGCTGGGCCATGTGACCTAGAAGCTAGTGCCTATAAACCTTTCATTGAAACTGTCTTTGGACCCTCTCTGAGGTGGTTAATTCTGTCACATTCTAGAATGGGGGAAGGGTTGGAGATACTGATAACCAGGTCCTAGCTGATATGAGGGGGAATTCCACTCCCAAAATGGGCCCTCTGGTCTGATAAGAAGCAGGCTGTCCAAATGTGGGTAAGCTGGTGCCCCCAAAACCAGCCTTTGCTTTCTGCGCTCTGGGATTCTTCTTAGGATGGCATTTTTGTTCGGCCGTTGAAGTAGGCAGAGCCTTCCAGGGTGACCTCACTGGGAACCGGCACCATAGCTCACATTTTCTAAGCTCTTGTTATATGCTAGACTTCATGTGATCGTTTGGCTTAATTCTCACAA
Organism: Neotragus pygmaeus; assembly: GCA_006410875.1. Classification (NCBI taxonomy): domain Eukaryota; kingdom Metazoa; phylum Chordata; class Mammalia; order Artiodactyla; family Bovidae; genus Neotragus; species Neotragus pygmaeus. The sequence continues at coordinate 905,451 of SJYV01031728.1, read as the reverse complement.
CTCCCCTGTAAGGTGGGTGGAGATCCTACTGTCAGGCTAGTGGGGGTGAAAGTGAGGCACAGCGAGCCCTGCTTGCCTGCAGGCTCACACAGCCAGATCAGGGCGAACTGGGATACAAACGAGGCAGGCTACCCCTGGTGTCTGCACTGTCGAGCCAGCGTGCTAGATGTGAAGACTCTAGAGTCTAGTAGTATCAACAAGATGGGGGTCCCCGGACCTATGACCTTGCCCAGGATAGATTTTCCCAGCCCCCATCCTGGGTACCCAGCCTCAGTGACACACTTACTTGCAGACCTGAGGTGCTCCTGGGGAATGGAGTGGGTAAGGGGCTGTCGGGAGGGGACTGGGGACCGAAGCAGAGCATCTGAGCACCGCTGTTACCCCTGGGGCAGAGGGCACTGGTTGGGGATTATCCCAGACCTGTGAGAATGATTTCACACGCACGCTGTTTGAGGGGAAGTAGGTTAGGATGTGAGTCCTATGGTGGGAGGGGCTCTCAATGATTGTTACTGTACAACGCTGAAGTCTGTGCAAAGCACTAGTTGAGCTGCTGGGAACACAGCATTGGACAAAATAGGAAAACAAAAAGAACACCTGAAGCTGACATTCCAATGAGGAGACAGACTAAACAAACACACCTGGTGTGTGTCAGATGGGATAAGTGATCACAGACAAGTAAGGCAGAATTTCAGCTGGGGTTGAAACCCTGAGTATGATGGCCAGGGTGGGCCTTCCTGAGAAAGACATTTGAGCAAAGACCTGCAGGAGCTGTGAGGTGAAGTTGTCAAGGAACAAGTGATCCAGGCAAAGGGAACAACCCTCCCCATTACTGCTACGCTGCCGTGAGACAGACACAATGAGTTGGGTGTGCTTTCTTTTCATCCGCCTTTACTGGGCCCATATATGCTTACTTCAGACATACGTTAGGTTAAGTGAACCATGAGACATAGCCCCTAACCCCCTAACAAAGTTGCGTCCAAGTCCTACAAAGCCAAGAGTGAGAAGCCCAGACCTGAAGTCACCAAGAGTACATGACAGGAAGCAAAAGAGATTTGACCAAAGGTAACCTGATTCTGGTTAAGCCGTTATATGATGCTGCAGACACACTACAAAGGTCATGATTAGGAGAATCGGGCAGTTGCAGCAAGACCTTCCTGCCTCTGGTCCTTGTGTCCTCCGAATCTCCTACCCTACCTCTCAGTCTTGTGAAAGATGCCCCACATATTACCCAGAAAGTCTGGGGGCTTTCTGCTTGGTGAAACGCGGCGAGACGAATGAAGAAGAGATCTGTGATCCGTGATTATAAGAAGTCCAGTTGCGAGACAGGCCAGCCACAGGGGAGAGGGTGTCCAAGGAGAGGCAGTACCTGAACTCAGTGTTGAATGAACCCAAAGAACGAAGCCTCACCCCAAGAAGGCACATTGTCCGTTTTCTGGGCCTGTCTGTCTGTCCACTTGCTGTCGCCCTAAAGAGGCAGGCAGGGCCCGAGGAGAATGGGCCTGCTGTGCCCCACCATCAGGGACCCAAGACGCTCGGGCTCAAGGGTTCAGGGTGTAAACAGGGGCAAGGGTACTGGGTTTTACCCCTGGGCACCTCCACCTCTGTGGAACATTTCCTGTTTCCCACCTCTGTTCCTGGAGACATTTGGCAAGTGGGACCTGGGCCACAGAAGGCCCACTCAGTTCCTGGCAGATGCCTGCTTGACTGGTAGGCATTTCCCAAGGGTTCAGACCATTGTCCTGTTGGGAGGCGTTCCAATTCCGAGTCACCATCAACCTCTCTGCTTTCTCTCACGTGGCTTACTTCTCCCTCCGCCTCACATCATTCTGTATTTAAACAGCAGATCAGATCTGCTCCCTTCCTTAAAATCCTCCACGAGGCCCTCACTTCTCATCTCCCGCCACCCTCCTTTCCCTCACTCTCTGTCTTTTCTCAGACTCTGAGCTCGCTGCTGCCGTGGTGCTCTTGTATGCGCTGTTCCTGCCACCGGTAGGCTCAGGCTTGGTTCTCATGGAGGGCGCCTTCACCCCCATCAGGCCTCTGCTCAGGCCTTCCTTCCTCAGGGACCTCTCTCCGCGTCAGACTGGCCTAAGAGGTTTCCAGTCTCTCTGTTGCATCAGGTGCTTGGTCTTCTGTATTTACTTGGCAATTGTGTCTGCCCCTAAAGGGAAGCTACACGCGTAGGGGGGCCTGATTGGATTTGCTGTGTGTCCAGCGGCCAGTCTATGGCTGACAGTTACTGGCCAGCTGGAGGGCTTTACTGGGTGCCCTCGGTCTCTCTGCACAGAGTGGCCGCCACCACCACCCTGGGGAGGGGCCTCCTGATTCAGCACCCTCTTCGAGAGCAGCAGGGGGCACTCCCAGTGGGCCAGCCAGAGTTGTACTCCACTTTCTTAACCATCAAATGTAAATGAGTCATTGACAGCCTCCCACAAAGCACTGCGTTTTAAAACCATGGCCTCTTTATTGTAGGGTTTCCAGACATACCCTTTTTTCAGCTTAAAAAAACAATTCAGCAGCTACCTAAGTTGACAGTGGAAGCGCAGAATTAGAGGAAGAATTTTAGGGTATGTGTATGAGTTCAGGTTAGTGAGCAGCTTAACAGTTTTCTGCACCAGTGTCCAGTCAGTATCCCTGCTACTTTAGAGTCTGGTGTGGAGTGAACTGGATTGGGCGACNCTGTGGACTCCGTAAAGGTCAGGAAGATATAACTGAGTCTATCTGGCGCTTGACCAGCAGCATCGTGCCTGGGTGAGCATTGCCCGGGGCTTCGCGCTTGCCCTCAGGCTCAGCGTGGGGTGCTGGTGGCAGTAGCAGGCGTCAGCCAGGCTGGCATCACAGGGCTGGGAGGTGCAGAAAACTAGTTGTACCCGCCTGGCACACGCAGCTGCCTCCCTTTTAGCAGGCAGAGCACTGCTGGTTCAGGAAGAGGCCCCTCACTATGACCATGGAAGTGGACTTCTGCCCTGCTCCTGCTGGTCTGGGCAAGCTTGGAGTGTCTCTGGACCCTGGTCTGCACATATCCCCGGAGGGCAGCAGCAAGAGGGTGTCTGTGTGCCCAGGGGAGCACATGGTTTGCAGGGCCCCTGCACAGGCTCTAGCTGTCACGTTCTAGGCCCTCCCCACCTGGGCTGCCTCTGTTCTGGGCACTGATTATGCTGCCACCAGCACACAGCCAGCCATAGATTGCAGCGGCCCCCGCTCTGAGCACAGGCCATGGTGATTGGCCGACGGTGACCCTGCATCTCCCCGCTCAGCACATAGGTCCCAGCATGCCTTGCATGCAGGAGGCTGTGCACACATGTGGCATCCGGATGCAGCCAGCATCGCAGACCAGCGCCAGCCCCCCAGGGTGGGGTGGGCAGCAGGCCCACCCTCAGCACCTCTAGCCCGGAGTCTGAGGGTCTTGGGGACCACCCACTGCACCGGGAGAGGCTGACCTTCACAGCTGCAGGGATCGGAGGGGCATGCGATCAGCCTGGCCCTGAGTACCCCCTCCTCCCCTCCACCTGGTGAACTGCCCCCTCTTGTCTGATGCTCTGCTCTTGGAATCAGGGTTCTGGCGAATGCGTGTCCTGGATGCGGTTGTGTTTGCAGAGCCCCGAACTTAGGAAGAGAGAACCAACTTCTTCGTTCTAAGCAGGCACAATATTTGGGCAGGCCCTGTCTCTTTTGTCTTATTGCCCAGCCAGGCGCTGTAATGAACGCACTTGAAAGGGGTTGGAAAGGGTGCTGGATGCCAGGGTCTCACCAAAATCGCTAGTGCGGAGGCTGTCTAGGACCTCCTCGGACCAGCTGGTGTCCTGCAACCCGCAGTCCCTGCAGCCAGCGCGTGATACTGGGGGAGGGGTTGAGTGAGGCTCCCCTGGGCCTGGGGCCGAGCAAGGGTGAGACCAGCTGAGAGAAGCAATGCAGAGACTGGTGGGCGGCTCGGGTGGGAGCTGTTGGAGATGGCAGGCAGAGGCTGTGGCTGGTGGGGAAGCGTCCGCAGAGCAGGATGGCTGACCGGGGGTGGCCATGGCAGGCCGTGATGGGCATGCAGCTGGCCGCGGCACGGGTACATGAACCTGTGGGGCAGAGGCAGTGGCTACTTAGGACCCGGTTCCTGGATTCCAGGCTGAGGCCTCTGGGTGCTCCTGGCTGGAGGCCCAGCCAGACACTCCATGGTTGCTGAGCAACGACACCCTGGTTACCTAGCAACAGCCCTGCAGCTGGCCTTGCTCCTTTGCTTGCTGAAGTCTTAGCCCTCAGCCCTGTATCTCCCCTCCCTTCGCCCAAGCTGCTTTCCACCTTTCCAGTGCACCCCCACCTCCAGCTCCAGTGGATGCCAAGTGCCTGGGAGAGGGGTGCGGGGGCACTCTGGGCCTTCACTCCTCACCTGGAGAGAGAAAGCAGGGCCCTCCCTCTCATCCTGAAAGGCCTGGTGGACCCTGCAGTTTCCGGCCAGGACTTGGGTTGCCAAAGAGGAGAGGGGCCCTATCCTCAGGTTCTGAAAGAGCCCATTCTTGCTGCTGAGGCTGCACCCTGAGGCTCTAGGCAGGGCCCTGCTCTGCAGAGAAGAAACTGAGGGGGCTGCTGTTCCCAGGATAGGCAAGGCTGGGGAAGGGGAGTCAGTCCTGCAATCTCGGGACTCTGGCAGAGTAAAAGCCTCCACATGAGCCGTGGCTCCATCTCTTGGCAGGATCCTGTGGGCAGAGTTTGCACACCTCCCTGGAGAGGGTGGTCAGCCCCGCAGCCTAAAGCAGCCTGCTCACTGGTCCGGCCTCAACATTCAAGAGCCCTTGTTGATTTGCAGGTCCAGACCAAGAGTGCTCACCAAGGATAGTCCCCTGCCCATGTCTCCTCTGCCCCGGGCCTCTGCTCCTTCTCTGCTGGCAACACCCTGACCAAAGAGTCCTTCCTGTCCCTTTCGGCCCCCCGGCACTGGTAGGCACACGGCAGTGAGTAGTGAAGAGCTACCAGAGCTGGCCCCCGCTGGGGAGACGCCCCCCACCCTTACCTGTCAAGGCAAAGCGGGGCAAAGATGAGGCAGGAAGAGGCACGTGTCAGGGTGGCACCCGCCCTGGCCAGCAGGGGCAACCAGCTGACTGACTGGTGGACAGCCTCGGCCACCGTGCCGTGGTCCAGCAAGCTGGGTACCACATCTCTGTGTAGCCAGTGCCCCGGCACAGCACCATGGCTTGAGGAGTGGGCATGCGCTCTGCAGGGCCCCAGGGAGCCCCTGCCCCGCCATCACCGCACCAGCAGCCACAGCCCTCGCTCTGTCACCTGCTTTCTCTGCCTTGGTCTCAGCGGACTGAGGTTGGGAACTTCATAGTGCTATACCCACCCCCCAGGAGCCAGTGTTTGCCCAGCTCCCATGAGCTTAGACCTTCCTGGTTAGGTGTGCTGGCCTGAACTGTTTGATTTGGTTAGCACGTGGCAGGGGACTGTAGCGAGAGCGGTGTCTCCTTTGGGTCTGTGAATTACTGGCAGCTAATAAACTGAAGAAACCTGGGCTTGTGTTTTCTTTCTCTGCTTTACTTTTCTTGTTCATTTATGTTTTAACGCCATTCGGAGGTGACTGTGGATTAGCAGTTTGGTCTAACCCATTGTCCCGCAGCGCTCCCCGCCCAGTGCATGGCTCACACTCTTTCTGGGTTCGCCAGGTTGAGGGGATCAAGCTGGCCAAGGGCGAGGGCTTGTATCCTGTCCTCGGTGTCCTTGGATCTGGGTCCCCTCCCCGTGGAAGCAGAATTGGGCTATGAGCCTGGGTTTTGCAGGACAGCAGCCTGTGTCGCCCTAGCCAAGTGGCCAATGGCTCTGTGCTTGGGACTTCTCTGGGAGAGGAAGGGTAAACTCATGAGGCCTGGTTTTCTAGGACGAGGATACAGATTACAGAGTTGATGACGTGCTTAGGACAGGACACAGAGTCTGTGCTCCTTGAGCGTGATCTGCCGTGATTACTGTTAAAAATGGCACCAATCCTGCCTGTGGCTGTTTTCCATCCCCTTGGCAACAACTAGAACTTCCTGCTGAGCAAAGCCGGAGGAGCAGCAGGAGTTCTCGGGGGCGCAGCGGCAGCCCGGCTCTTCCTCCAGTTGGTTCCTGGGTGGGCCTCTTGTGACCCGTCCAAGGAAGGCGTCTCTCCCAGGAACAAGAGAATGAAGCGGGGCCCAGGCTCCAGCCTCCAGAAGTGCTGGGATGTGGGCTTGCCAGGTGTGAGGTTTGTGATCCAGGCACCACTGAGCTGTTTGTGCCGCTGGGGTGGGGGCATCCAGACACTGGAGCCAGGGCCCCGGCCTGAGTGGCCTTTACTCAGGCTTACAGGCATGGAAGGAGGCGTTCAGTACCCGTTTGTTCCCAAAGCAGAGAACACCGGGGCATCTTCTCAGAGCATGTGCCAAAAACCCAAGTGACTCCCACTGACCTCCCAGCACTGGGTGGATGACCAGCACCCCCTTGTGCAGGAGAGAGGGGCGGGGTGGGGAGGTGGCAAGGCCAAGAGCAGCAGGCATATTCACTTTGAACACTGCTGAAAAGCAACAATGAAAGCACAAACCTGCCAGCATCCTCTCCCCCGCTTAAGGAGTGGAGCTCAGCCCTCAGGTCCACCCTGGAGCCTTTGGTCCCACCCCAAGGAATGGGGTTGGCCCATCCCCAGCGTAGCTCTGGCTCCCCTCTCAGGACTCCCCTGGAACACGTGTGTTCTCAGCGTCCAAGAGCGAGGCCCCGTGTCCCACCACTGGCCAGCCTTTGCAGGACACCTTGACTTTGGACTCCGAGTCCAGAGCAGATGTAAAGGGGTGTGTGAGGTCCTCCTGGCTGGGTGACCAGCAGGGGACGGGACCCAGCCCAGGCACCCTGCAGACCGGAAGGCCCTTAGCCTCACCCCCTCCTCTCCTGGCAGAGATCCCTGGCTTCCTGAGCGATGAGGAGTGTCGGCTTATCATCCACCTGGCGCAGATGAAGGGGCTGCAGCGCAGCCAGATCCTGCCCACCGAGGCGTACGAGGAAGCGATGGGCACAGTGCAGATCAGCCCGCTGGACCTCTTCCAGCTGCTGGACCAGAACCACGATGGCCGCCTGCAGCTGCGTGAGGTGGGGGGCCTGGAGGAGCCCCCCGCCCCGGGGTGGAAGCACCCCGACTTGTCTGTCTAGTGGCCCGGTCACACGTGCTGCTCTGACCCAGCCACAGGAGGCTGATGCCACCCAACCTTGGGCATGAGCAGGGCCAGGGTCCTTCCTTCCCAGAGGGCCCCCTGCTGCCCTGGGAGCCCCGGAGGACGGCAGGGGCATCTGCTGGGGGCGATGGCACTTATTGCCACAGTGCCCAGGGTGCCATGCTGTGTGCGCTCTGGTTTCCTTGCTGCTGTTGCTGGGAGCCCCACAGGACTCACTGTTGAGGCAGCAGCTCTGAGGAAGCCAGACGTCTGCGTGCCTCTCTGCGTTCCCCTCACACCCAGCTTCTGAGAGAGGTCTTTGTGGGGTGTGGGCTCCCTTGCCTATACAGGGCGTCTCACGGAGTCCGATCTCCCTAAGGGGCCCGGTGGACAGTCATCTGCCCACCGTGCCTCTTCCCTCTTCGTACCAGGCCCTGGCCTCACCCACCTCACCTAGGGGGTGTTGGTGGCACGCCGGCCTGGCCTCCCCTTTGCCTCTGATAAGCCAACATGCCTCCGGGTGGAGCCACAGCTCCCCCAGGGCTGAGGATGCTCGTGGCCCTCCAGTGTGGACTGGGAGCCCGGGCCCTGGACTTTGTCCTCACCCACGTCCTGTCACCTGAACCCTCCGCCCTCCAGAAAGAACAGGGCGGCTGTGTGTGCCCCGGCGACTCTCCATCCCCGGAGCCAGCCCCCTGAGGCACCATCTTGTGCTGTGTAGGTCCTGGCCCAGAACCGCCTGGGGAATGGACGGTGGATGACTCCAGAGAACATTCAGGAGATGTACTCTGCCATCAAGGCGGACCCTGACGGGGATGGTGAGCTCATATCTCATCACCGTTGTGTCCCAGAGCCTCCTTCTGCCCCCAGTCAGGGGGCCGCTGGGTCCAGCTGCTAGAATAGCTGGAGGTGAGAAGGTGAGGGGCCAGCCGTGCCCTTACCCCGGAAAGAGGCAGGAGCTAGACCTGCCCGCTCCCCCTTGGTGGCAGTCCAGAGGGCACCCTCTTGGCCTCATCGGGCAGCATGTGGAGTACAGGAGGTATGGCTACTGGCTGGCAGAGGGCAGAGCGGTGGAGCGGGAGTGAAGGAACAGTGAGGTCAGCTTGGCATCCGCCTATCTAGCCAGGCACATGGTCCCCGCCAGCTGACTGGTCTAACCAGGGTCCCCCTTGCCTGCCTCCTGCCTGCCTGGAGTCCTCTAACTGCCGGGGGTGGGTGTGGGCAGGAGAGCTGTCCTGGAAGCACCCTCCCCTTTGGTAATAGCCCCCAGGAAGTGTCTCAGGCGTAGCCATTTCCCTCATGCCCAAGTTCTGCACCAGTTGAGGAAACAGGACTTGGAAGGACGACCTTCTGGTTGGTGAGCCCTGAGTGAAGAATCTGGCCCAGACCTGTGCCTGGAGAGGCAGCAGGCCGCTCCCGCCTGTGTGTGCAGAGCTAGTGACACACTCATAGCCCTCGAGGGGCCCCACCCTCAGAGAAGCCCCAGCCAAAGCACAGGAGTGTGTTATTGGGGTCAGCCAGGGTAACTTGTAGCAAAGACCAAGCCACTCTTCCGGAACCCCGAGAGGGTAGAGCCCAGGTTTGTGGGTTGAGCAGGAACAGGGGAGGAACAGGCTCTCTCCGTCACTGGGGAGAGTGGCCTGATTGTCTCTGCTGAAGGAGACTGTCTAGCAGGCAGGACTGAGACCTGAGGTCACGAGAGAACTCCTGGGGACCGGTTCCAGCTTACATCCTCCAGTGTGGAAGGCCGGGACAAAACCCAGCACTGAACACTCTCTTTCTTCACCCTCTACAGGACCGGAGGGTGGCCACCACGCTCTACAGAGCCAGGCTGGAGGGCCGAGGGCAGTCCTTGGCCTAGGGTCTTGGCCATATGGCCTGAGCTTCCTATGGAGAGCCTGCTCTGGCCAATCTGAAGGGGTTGGGTTTCATCCTTTTGGGGGCCAAATGAGGGTTTAAACTGAGGACACAACCTTCTCTGGGTCTTCCTGTAGGGCCTGATGTGACAGAAGCCAACTTCATCTGACCCGAGTCCAGGTTGGGGGACAGGTGCACATGCCCCCCAGTGCCTGAGGCCAGGGGTAGGTAGGAAGGTGCAGCCTCCCCACTCTGCCCTCCCCACACGGGCGTGGTAGGCATTGATGGGGGCGGGCGGTGCCCTGTGCAGGAGTGCTGAGCCTGCAGGAGTTCTCCAACATGGACCTTCGTGACTTCCACAAGTACATGAGGAGCCACAGGGCGGAGTCCAGCCAGCTCGTGCGGAACAGCCATCACACGTGGCTCTACCAGGGCGAAGGCGCCCACCATGTCATGCGCACCATCCGTCAGAGGTGAGCACCCGAGCCTGGCCTCCGTGATGCAGGGAGGAGACCACGCAGGCCCCCACAGAGGTCCTTGGCTGGGACTCAGAGAGCTCAGGACTGGAACTCATCAGGAGACAGGCAATTAACAAAGGCAAATTAGCCCTAATGGTGAGCAAACAATATACATGTGCGATTAGCAGTAAATTGAATGTTTGTTTTCTGCTAACTAGAGAAATGATCTCTTAACTCTGTCCACAGGACCCCTGCCCCTGAGTAGCCAGGGGTTTTAGATAAACAGCATCTTCCTGGAGGGAGTGTCTCCCTCCCCGCTCCTAGGCTTAATGGAAATCTCATTTTTCCCAGCCAGTAGATGTCTCTGGTTCATTAGGAGTCACCCCTTCCTGCTCTTTTAGGGCCAGCAGGGTGGCTTAAGGAGCTCCCAGGGGAAGTAGGGGCAGCGCTCATGGCAGGCTCTCAACTCACCTGGCCAGCTCCTTCAGGGTGTCATCCCTGGCATGGGGCCGCCCAGCTGAATGCCCACTGCCCACCAGGGTGCTGCGCCTCACCCGCCTGTCACCTGAGATCGTGGAGCTCAGCGAGCCGCTTCAGGTCGTGCGGTATGGCGAGGGAGGCCACTACCACGCCCATGTGGACAGCGGGCCCGTGTACCCAGAGACCATCTGCTCCCACACCAAGCTGGTAGCCAATGAATCTGTCCCCTTCGAGACCTCCTGCCGGCAAGTACTCCCACCTGGGGCTGGCTCCCAGACCCGGCACCCTCCTGACAGCAGCACAGCCCTGCCCTCTGGGCGTGCCCCTTGGTATGGGGCCAAGAGAATGCTGGGCATCCTGCTTGAGAATTCCCCCTACCACATGTCTCCCCCTCTAGGCTGTTTATCAAGGGGCCCAAAAGGGGTGGTCGTCTGATCTCAGCGGCCAGACCAAGGTACCCACAGACACTGCAGCTCACCCCCAGAGCCCTCAGGAAGGGGCAGGGCTGGACCCGATTCTTCCCACCCCCCTCCTCAGGTGGTTTATCCTGCCTGCACTGCTGGAGACCTCAGCTTCTCCCCTTGGAGCTGCGTCCCCCTACCCTGCCAAGGCATGGCGGCAGGTCCTCCCTCTTCATGCTCTGGCTCAGCCCCTTCTAGTCGCAGCTAGCTGTCTGCATGATTCTGCTGCTTCTGCTAACTTTCCCAGCAGGCCCTCAGGCACTGTCACGTAGTTTAGCTAAGTGCATCCCCCTGTGATCTTGGCCACACGAAAAAACTGTGACACACAGAAAGAAACTGGGTTTGTGAGAAGTATGGGCTAGGGACATTTGGTACAGACCTGCCCTGTTGTCACTGATCCCAGCCTGCCCCTCCGGCCCTTGGGAACCTGGGCAGCTTACCCTGCCCACAGGTAAGCCCCTGGGAGCATCCACAGCTGGAGACCTGCTCAACAGCCCCCCTGCCTTACAGCTACATGACAGTGCTGTTTTATTTGAACAACGTCACCGGTGGGGGCGAGACTGTCTTCCCTGTAGCAGACAACAGAACCTATGATGAAATGGTAAGGGCCAACCAGCCTGTTCCTCTGGTGGGATAGCAGGGCCTTGGGCAAACAAAAATAGTACATGCGCTGCCAGACCTGGGATGAGGCCTCAACTATCCCCTGGGCACATCCGACTGGTTTCCCTTGAGCCACCTGTGGCTGCCTGGCCTTGGGCTCCTGGCCCTACAGTTCCGGTGGTTTGAACACCCCACTGCTCTGCCACCCACAGAGTCTGATTCAAGATGATGTTGACCTCCGTGACACGCGGAGGCACTGTGACAAGGGGAACCTGCGTGTCAAGCCCCGCCAGGGCACAGCTGTCTTCTGGTACAACTACCTGCCTGATGGGCAAGGTGAGAACCTTGGCCAGGTCAGGGCTACCTGGAGGGAGCTGCCTTCCTTTACCCAGCCCTGGTTGCTACCCTGGTGAGCTGGTTCTGGCAATCCCCCACCCCTTCATGTTTTCTGGGTTTTTTTTTTTTTTTTTTTTTTTCCCTTTTTCCCCCCCCAAACCCCCCCCCCGGACCTCCA
>SJYV01031728.1:848700-892840 GCA_006410875.1 Neotragus pygmaeus | reverse complement strand
CCTTAGTGTATAGGGCCCAAGGAGCCAGCGGGCAAAGGAAAGGGTGTAGAGATGTTCAGAGTGGCTTCTGAGCTGGACTGCCCCCGCCCCCAGGCTCTTCCTCTTGCAGGACTCGGGGCGACGACTGCAGCTGCTGGCTGAAACCTTCCACCACAAGCGCTGTGTCCTGAAGGTGCACGCCTTCACACACGAGGCACCCAATCAGCGGCGGTGAGAGGGCCTGCATGGCGGTCCCACAGGGGCTGGGGGCGCTCCTGTTGCTTTCCATCCCTTTCACCCAGCTGCTCTCTGGTTTCCAGGAGGCTGTTCCTGTGCAGCGCAGCTACCGATGGCAGCTTGGCTTTCTGGGACCTCACCACCATGCTGGACCAAGGCTCCCCGGCCCTGGAGGCCGCAGCGGCCCCTGGGCTGCCCTGCCGTGAGTAGCCGCACTGCGGCTGTGGCTGCCCCCTGCCCTGCATGCACTCAGCCGTGTGTCAGGCTGGGTCCTGACAACTGTCCTCTTTCTCCAGAGCTGGGCAGCCCCTGTCTGACTGTGCAGGCTCACAGCTGTGGCGTCAATAGCCTGCACACCCTGCCCACCCGTGAGGGCCACCTTGTGGCCAGTGGCAGCGAGGACGGCTCCCTGCACGTCTTTGTGCTTGCCGTGGAGATGCCGGAGCTGGAGGAGGCTGTGGGGGCTGCCGAGCTGCTGCCCCAGCTGCAAGTGCTGGCGGAGTACTCCGTCCCCTGTGCGCATGCTGCCCATGTGACAGGCCTCAAGATCTTAAGCCCCAGCCTCATGGTCTCGGCCTCCATTGACCAACGGCTGACCTTCTGGCGTTTGGGGCACGGGGAACCCACCTTTATGAACAGCACAGTATACCACGTAGCAGATGTGGCTGACATAGACTGCTGGCCCGTGAGCCCAGAGTTTGGCCACCGTTGTGCTCTGGGGGGCCAGGGCCTTGAGGTCTACAACTGGTACGACTAAGACATCCCGCGGTGGCCGGCACACTGGGCATGGGGCCTGCTCACAGACAGAGTGACTGTCTGTGCCCATGCCTGGTGTGCCCAGAGGGGAGGAAGAGGCAGCCGCGGGTTCCTGACTTCAGAGCAGGAGCTGAAGGTGAGTAAGAGGCCAGCTGGACAGACCAAGAATACGCCCCACTCCCCGCCAGGGGACAAAACCTTGTCACACAATTTATTTTGGCTCCAGATTCTTAAAAAAACTCCGGGTCCATGCCCCCGGCCCCTTTCAGTTGCTGACTTTGTGGACATTCCTGGATCCTAAGGCCTCTGTGGCCTTAAATGTGACTTAGCGGAGGGAGACCCAGCATGGCCAGCCCAGCGTGGAGCACTTCTCGCACGGCCCGCAGAAGCTGCAGACGGGCAAACATCTGACCAAACAGGTGTGGCCGAGGCTCCTGGAGGAGAGGCAGAGGCTGCTGGTCTCATCCTTTGCTTTCCCTGCACCACCCGCCCGCATCTGCCCTTTTGCTGTGCACTTACCCCTAGGATGTGTACCCGGTTATAGTATGAGCTGAAGTCCATGCTGAGCTGGACCAGGAACTTGCATACCTAGAGACAGAGACCAAACTGAGTCCCTGGCCCCACCCCTCCTTTTGTCCCCAGATCAGAATAAAAAATAGTGTGTGCAGCGTGTCCTGCTCTTCCGTCCTCACCGTCTCTGTGCGCGCAGCGACGTGAAGCCCTGGGGCGGTGCAGGGCAGGGTCAGGGCTGCTGTCTGCCTCAGCAGGTCTGGGAAGGGGAGGATGCTGTTGAAGAGTAGCAACCACTCACCCTGTGGGGGAGAAGGGCGCTGGGAGGGAAAGGCCCGAGCTTCCTACACATGCCAGCTACCCAGGAGGGGTGCTCACCTCATCACGCAGCAGGGAGAAGTCTAGACTGCTTACAGGCGGGAAGGTGGGGTATAGACCTCGTTCCACGCTGCACGTGTAACCCTCAAAGAGGGTGGCAAGACGTGCGCAGTTATACATGACGAAGGTGCCACTTTTGCTGCCCTTGGTGGAAATGCTGCTATCAGCCAGGGCCAAGAGAAGCTGAGGAATAAAGGCACAGCTGCACAGGGAGGAACGCCACTGCACACCCTGTCTCTCAACTCCAACCCCCAGCCCTGGTCCGGCAAGATGCCCAGGCTCACCTGACTCTGGGGGGCTGTGCTGAGCATCTCAAATTTAATGGTCGCCACAGACAGAACCCTGAAGGTTTCCGTCCAGGCTGGGTCTGAAAGAGTACAGATCAGTCAGTCTCTGCAGGCGGAGAACAAGGGGCAGGTGTGCAAATGACCCCCCCACCGGAAGCACAAGCAAGGTCTCCCGTGTACCTTGTTCCAAGTCCTGGCCATGCTTCAGTGATGATGCCTTGCACACCTGGGCGTGCCGGAGCCTGCAGTGAGAAGAGAATGAGAGGAGGACGGGTGGACAGGGTCCCCCCACCTCCACTGGCCTGGCTCGGTGGCCGGCCTTCCAGCCTCACTCACTCGTAGTACTTGGGGGCAGTCGGGGTGCTGGGCGCACCAGTCACTTTCACTGGGCCACAGACCAGGTGCTTCTGTCAGGAAGACAGCAGGGGTCAGCTGCTGCTGATTTCTTCCAAGAACCTGAATGTGCTCTTGGAGTCCCCCAACTTCTGAGTCTAGAGCCCTCTCCTAGCACCTGCTGCATGAGGCTAAGGTCCCCCTCAAGGTCAGGGGTCACGTTCTGGGCCCATCAGCTAACAAGTGGCTTTCAAGGAGTCCTCTGAGGTTGCTCTGGGGAGGTTACCATCACTAACCTACCTGTGTGAGAGGAGCCTGATGATCCAGCTTCCACCAAAGCAGGTCCAACTTTTGCTGCTGGAACTCCTCCTCACAGCTCACTACGTGTAGGACCACGCAGCTGTCTGCATTCGCATCTGAGGCCGCAGCCTGTGGGGCAGGACAGTCACTGTGGGGGGTACACTACACCTGGCTGGCCAGAAGCATACCAGGGTGGGGCGGCAGTCACTAACCAGGCCTAGGGAGCTGCCCCCGGCGCCAGCCTGCACAGCCTCCTGCAGCTCGGCCAGCAGAGAGAGCAGATCCTCCGTCACTGGGGAGAGAACACAGGGCTGAGGCTGGCCGGGGAGAGCGGGGGTGGCGGCGTCACGACTTTCCGGCCCCTCGGATCCCGGGCCTACCCAGACAGCTGTCCACACTGGGGTCATAGCCAGCTGTGCGTCCCCAATCCTCCATCAGTTCCTTCAGGCACACTCGACCCAGGGTGCCAGGGGGCAGGGCTCCAGCCTCACGGGCAGGGGAGAGCTCTGCAATCGCGCGATTCCTCAGGGCTTCGGTCCCGGCTTTCTCTGAGACCTCGGGCCAGTCCACCCGCAGCTGCCGCAGGAAGGCTAGCATGTGCCGATCCCGCACAGCGGGGACTCGGCGCACACTCACCCTGCGAAGCGAGACGGCCGCTCAGCCTGAGCACCTGGCTCAGCTCGCTCCGGCCCGAAGCCATCGCGCACCTCCGTTCTGGGCCCGCGCCCTCGCTCACCTGTGAGCTTGCAGAATTCGCGCCAGGTGGTCCGCCACGAGCACGGCACGGAGCTGGCTCAGGCGGAGGGTGCCGGGGCTGCCGCGCAGCGCCGGGCAGTGCAGGACGACGCGCGGGGTAGGGGCGGCGGNCTCACCTGTGAGCTTGCAGAATTCGCGCCAGGTGGTCCGCCACGAGCACGGCACGGAGCTGGCTCAGGCGGAGGGTGCCGGGGCTGCCGCGCAGCGCCGGGCAGTGCAGGACGACGCGCGGGGTAGGGGCGGCGGGGGCGGCGGGAGCGGCATATGCGGCCACGGAACAGAGCACACGCTCGAAGACCGCGGACCGCTGCAGCTGAAGCGCCAGCCCCGCGGGGGTCGGCGCGCAGCACAGCACCGGGGCCACGCCCGGACCCTGTAGGCCAATGATGGCGTGAACCACGCCCTCGGGCACCTGCGGGAAGCCAGGAAGGTGAGCGGGCCGCTGCGCTCCCACCTGTCTCCCGCCCACGTCCCCGCCATGCGCGCGCCTACCTGGTCGTCCCCAAAGCGCGCCTGCAATGCGCGGCGCGGTGCCAAGAAGTCTCGGACACGCAGGTGGCGGGCGTGCGTCTCCTTGAACCACACTGGGCCGACAGGCCCCAAGGCTGAGTTCAGGGCTCCCAGCGTCTCCTCTACCCCGAGGCGCATGGCTACCGGAAGGGGCAAGCGGGACCGGAAGCAAAACGTCGAGGCGGGATTTCCGGGAAGGCCAATTGGTTGGAGCGGGGACCTGGCAGGGATTCCTGAGTGGACAGTGGACAGTTGTTTTCGCTCCCTGGCCCCAGCCCTACCGCCGCGTGGTCCACCTGACTGGTCAAGACTAGGGTAAGAAATCCCGGGGTCTACTCCGGACTTAGGGCTTTCTCGCTGTTGCCCTCAGTAGCAACAAGGGAAAGAATCCACACAATCCTGTGGGGCCCAGGCAGGGTTGTCTCTCTTACATTTATGTATTTGTATAACGTTTCATTTCCTCCATGTACACATGATCAATGGAGAAGTAAATAGCAACCCACTCATTTTCTTGCGTGGAGAGTGCCCATGGACAGCGGAGCTGGCGGGCCACAGTCCATGGGATCACAGAGTCGGGCGACTAGTGTCTAAGCACACATGGTGAAAACGCCTCAAGTTACAAGTGGATTCTGAAACGGGGCAGGCAGCATAAAAGCCACGCTTATGACCTACTGAAAAAAGACATTTTTAAAGGGAATTTGTGGTCTTCAGTTTCAGGTTATTTGCAAGCATTCCCTCCTTTGAGATAGGGGTTGTCTTTTACTCCTCATGTGTCCACTCTGATAGAATTGACGGTTTTCTTCTCTTGAATCTTGAATACTTAGAACCATCATAATAGTTTCCAGAAGCCTTTAATGCTTCTCCTTTAACCTACTGTACTGTAACAAGGACCCTCCCATTTCCTGGTTTAGACTGCCAGCCATTGTGGGTCAGATAAACAATGTGGCCTGAAAAGACCCAGCTGAAGGACAGTTCTCTGAGCGTCCAGTTCCTCTACCAACTCTCGCCTCCTTCCCATCAGGGCTGCTCAGTGTCTTCACTTAACCCTTGCTCTCTCTTTTCTTAACAGGGATGGAACGTGAGGCCCTAGAGCACTGTGTAGCAGAGCACTGACCACCCCCTGATCTCTGCCCGGGAGCAGTGAGTAAACAGAGCTCAGAATACAGAGGAACCCAGGGGCAGGAAAAGCTTGGCAAGGACCCCTTCTGGGCGAGGGCTGCAAGGCCCCGCTGGGAAGCTCCGAAAGAGCACTGGGCGGACACGACATTCCCGATGGCTTCCCGGGTGCCCACTCAACGGGAGTGATCGTGTCATTCCAAAGCGCTTTCCATGCCTCACGAGCAAGACCAGGGGAAGGCTGCTAACAGGACTGGGGGTCTGGAGGCCAAGCTGGGGACTTCAGCTACTCTAAGTGCATTAAGACCGTTGAGGGTGGTTTCACCCCAGGAAGTGAAGGGCTATCTTTAGCGAGCTGCGGGCTGAGGCGGCCCTGTGGGACTCACCGCCATTGCAGCCCTATCCGGAGGCCCTGGGTCCTCCCTCCCTTGCCAGTGCTATCTCAGGCTCCAAAGGTGGCCACTGCCTTGGTCCTCTGACGTCTACGCCTGTCACGTCCAGCCTGAGGGCACACCTGAGAAAGAGACGGAAACCAGAGCGACCAAATAAAGTGTGTCTGGGGATCAGGAGCTAGCCCACCCCACCTCAGTCAGGACGCTGCTCAGGCAGGAGAGCAGGGAACGAAATCCAAGCGCAGCTGGAATGCTCTGGAGACAACAGCTGCTTTTGGGATTCCGTTGCCCGCTGTCCAGCCATGGCGGGGCGGGGAGGNGGATTAGATACACAGGGTACAGATAGCCCTGTTGGTCCCATGCCGTCAGGGCCACTGTAGTGACGGCGGTGGGGCGGGCTTCGGGATTCGCCCAGAGGGAAGCGCGCCCGTGGGGTCGGAGAGGAAGGAAACCCTCCTCGGGGACTCCCCCGCACCCAGGGCCCTTTGTCCGGTGACGCTGCCAGTACCCGGAGCGCTAGAGGCCCAGTGGGCCCGCACTGCAGCGACGGGAATCCCGGAAACCCATTGCGACCGTCCTCGGTTGTGCCGAGCCTCCCGCCTGCCCGGCCCAGCGGGTAGGAGACGCGGCAACGTGCCCCTGAGGCCAACACACGGTGGGCGCGCGGAGATGCTGGAACCTGCGCGGGTGCCAGCGATTCTCACGCCAGTAGGCCTTCTGATTCGGCTCAAGACGCAGGTCACGGGATTTTCGGAGCGCGAGCGAAGTGCGCGACAACAGGGCGAGGCTCCAGCCGCTGTCTACCTCACGGTCCGGTCCGGGCTGGCCCGGTAGTCGCGACGAGCAGCTTGATGTCCCCCACCAACGCGTCCCCTTCCGCTCGCTCCGGCCGCAGCGTTGGAGCCATTTTAAAGCGAAACCCCCCAGCCACGCCCCCTCGGGCTCCGGAGAGGCCAATCCAGGCGCAGCCACGCCCCGTGCGACTCGCGGCCGCGACGCCAACGGTCGCGCGGGTGACGGTTAGGGAGGGGCGGGACTCGGGGGGCGAGCGACGGAAACCTGAGCTGCCCGCCCCGCCCTCGGAACCCGAGGCTCTAAAGCCGGGATTAGAAGCAGGGGGGTGTGGGCGGGCGCCACGCCCAGGCCAGGTGTGCGCGACACTCAACAGGTGTTCAGCCGCCCTCCCCCGGCCCTGGGAGCCCGGCGTAAAGGCTGAGAGCTGGGGGCCAGGCAGTGCCCTGCGGCCGGCCGCGCCTCCAGGTGTCCGGCTCCCCCAGGGCGGCCTGCGGGCGCCCGGGGCGGGGAGGACGGCAGGTGCTGACACCGGAGCCGCGCTGGGGGACGCGGCCTCCTGGGACCGAGGCCCCTGGCTCGCTCCCTCCCTTCTCCAGCGCTGGGCCGGCCGAGCCGCGCGGTGTCCTCCGCGACGCTGGGGGCGCTGCAGCCGCGCTGGGCTGAGGGACGCCGCGACCCCGTTGACCCTGCGCCAGCCTCCCTGCGCGCCGGTCCGCCATGGCCGCGGCGTTTGTGCTTCGGTACCTGTACCGCGCGCGACCCGCGCTTCGCTGTTCGCCTGCGGAGCTGCCATGGTGAGCCGGGATGCAGTGTCCCTGACCACCTGCCCCACGGCCGGCCATTCCCGGCCCCTTGACAGTACCTCTCCGCAGGGCTCCGCGGCGGGAACATCGGCTCACGCCGGCGGATGACGAGCTGTATCAACGGACGCGCATCTCACTGCTGCAGCGCGAGTCCCCGCTCGCTGTGTACATCGACAGCTACAGCAGCCGCGGCTTCGTGGTCAACGGGAATCGCGTGTTTGGACCCTGCGCGCTCCTCCCACAGTCGGTGGTGCAGTGGAACGTGAGCGCCTCCCTACAGTGAGGAAACCGAGAGCCGGAGTCACGGGCCTGCCTGCCCCTAGCGAACCTGGCTTTTCTTTCATCCCGCTCTGGAGCAGGTAGAGGGTCTCTGGGAAAACCTACGTGGGCTTATATTTAACTTACCCCCTCCCCACACAGGTAGGTTCCTACCAGGACATCACCGAGGAAAGCTTCTCTCTCTTTTGGATGCTGGAGCCCCGGATAGGTATTGAAGGAGGGGAGGGCTGAAGTGCTGAGCCCAGAAAGGTACCCTCTCGACTGAGCTGCTTGTAGACTAGCCAAGCCTATCCTTTCCTAGAGATTGTTGTGGTGGGCACTGGAGACCGGACTGAGCGGCTGCAGCCCCACGTGCTGCGAGCCATGAGGCAGAGGGGCATCGCGGTGGAGGTTCAGGACACAGTACGTCCAGGCCTGGGGGACTTGGAAGGGAGCCCAGGCCGAGCCCTGGGCAGGCTGACGCTAGCTTTCTTTGCAGCCCAATGCCTGTGCCACTTTCAACTTCCTCTGTCATGAAGGCCGAGTGACAGGAGCTGCTCTCATTCCCCCACCTGGAGGGACTGCACTCACATCTCAGGCCCAAGCTGCAGAATGAACCACCAGAACTTAACCTGACTTGTCCAGGAGAGCCTTGTCACCTTCTGCAGAATGCAGCGGTGCCCCGAGCTTTGACTAGCCCCTCCCCCTTGGCACTGTAAGACTTGTTTTGCTTACCAGCAAATTAATAATTTAAGCCACTTGTCTGATTTTCTAGTAGCTGTGTTGCTGGCCAGGAGCTGTTGTCTCAGTGGGTTCTTGGAGGGGGTTGTGAACAAACCAGGGGGTCATGGCTTGGCCTCTGAGAGGTCAGGGGGCAATATAGGCACCTGTTCTAAACTGTAGGTCTGTCTACTTGCTCATATACAGATTTGAGGGGACCTCTGTGCTTCCTCCATGATGTCCGTTAGAGACTTACATTAGAGAATACGTGAAAAGCTGAAGTGTTAGTCACTTGGTTGTGTCTCTTTGTCACCCCATGGACTGCAGCCCACCAGGCTCCTCTGTCCATGGAATTCTCCGGGCAAGAATACTGGAGCGGGTTGTCATTTCCTTCTCCAGGGGATCTTCCCCACCCAGGGATAGGAACTGGGTCTTCCACATTGCAGGCAGACTCTCTACCAACTAAGCCATCAGAGAAGGTTCAGAGTATGTGGGTCTAAACCTGGTCCCATGTGGCCAAACTTTGGGCTAGCAGGAGGTCCTGTGGATGCCAGTCCAAAACCCTATGGACTTTTCCAAGACCCTTTGTAAATACCCACAGTCAGATTCTCAGTGTGAGACCAAACTCTTGGGGGCTAGAGCTGGTCTGAACTGCCTTTTGAGCTACCCTAGGAGGAGCTTTTTGAATCTAGTTAGCAACCCCCACTTCCAGCTCCTTAGAGCATCCTTATCTCAAGGCCAGAGGCTTTCTGTGGAAGGACAGTATTGTGTGTTTGTGTGTCTGTGACAGCAGCAGCTGCAGAGCCCGACCTGCTTGTTGACCTCAAAGATCAGGCATCACTTTTTTTCAAACTTTTATTGAAAAATTGACAGGGTGTGCTGTATAATCCCTTTTCAGAAAAGACGCTTCTCATACCTGTTGGCAGAAGAACCAGCTGTGAAATGAGAGCAAGAGGATGGAGGCAGGGGAGGGACCTCTATCCCAAGGACAGGGGAGTAGATAGGGTTGCCACTTACGAATGGAGGCTGTGGACACCACCTTCCACCTGGGCTGAGGATGTTCTCTTCTCAAACTTGAGCTCCCCAGAATACATCATGGCTCTGAAGAGGGGCAGATGTCAGATGTGGACAGCTGGCCCTGGGCCAGTCCCTCTACCCACAGTCCCAGCTCCCTAAGCTTACCGGACTTGGGTCAGACTCTTAGCACCAATATCCTGGCAGGAGTGCTGGATGCCAGCAATCAGGTAGGGAACAAATTTGTGGATGGATCCTTTATCTTGAACAGCCCCAGACACCCCCTGGGCCACCTTGATTTTGTCTGCTTCACTGTAGGGAAAGGCAGGGAAACACGGGCCAAGTCAAAACATGGATGATGATGCTGGTGCGAGATTAGCATGGGGTAACTGACCTGCCTGTCCCACCTGAAATATCGGTTCTGGCTGCTGAGATGCTTGTCCATGGCATCGAGAGAACCCATTCCACGGTATTTCTTTAGCCGGATTCCATCAGAGAAGAAATACTCGCCAGGGGCCTCAGTGGTAGCAGCCAGGAGGGAGCCCATCATAACTATGGACAGAAGGGGTGCTGGGGGAAGACCCTGAATGGCATTAGGAAAGGAGTCCCACCAGGCTTTCTGAGTGTTGGGTCTCACCTGTGGAGGCTCCAAGGGCCAAAGCTTTGGCAATATGGCCCACATTTTGGATTCCTCCGTCAGCGATGACAGGAACACCAAAACGCCGTGCGTATTCTGACACCTTGTAAACAGCTGTTGCTTGGGGCCGCCCGCAGGCCAGCACTGTTGAGACATGGAGGAACAAATGGAGGGCTGGAGTTAGTGGGGACAGGCAAGAGGCTCTGGTGCCACAAATCAGCATCCAGGAGCTCTCAGCTCCACCTGCACCAGCCTGGTTGAGAAGAGTCTTGTCTGGGATGGCTGCTGCCCCATCTATCTTAAATAGTACAAATAGCTGTGATGGCCTCCACTCACCCTTGGCGTGTGCGCGTGCATGTGTGCATGGCCCAGGGCAGCCTCAGGCACATGCAGTCAGCAGCCGGAAAGCCCCACCCAACTGGTATCAGATGGGGTCGGGGTCACCGTGCAGTTAGTACCCCGAGACCCACCCCTTGCTCCCTGCATGGTGGGCTGCTCAGGCAAGATGAGGGCAGTGGTCGTGTGGAAAGGGAAGCCCAGAGTTGGTCCTGAAGCTGTGCCTACTGCAGGAGATGTGGGCAGAGCAGGGCCTACCTGGAGAAGGGCCTGCCCTACCAACACCCCAGAAGAGGAGGGAGCTGTGTTCTTGAGCAGCTCCCAAAACCATGGTCTGTCATTCAGTTTGCCTTGCCCACCCATCAGCACCACAAACCCCGGGAGCTACAGCTACAGTCAACCAAGCAGCCGGGCAGTGGGCAGCTGGGCCGGGCCAGTGGGCCGGGCTGGACTTACTATAGCAGCCCGTGACAGTAGAAGGGCATTTGGGGCTGTGGGACTTTATGTCTGGAGGGATCTTGGGAGCCACTAAATAAAACAAACAGACCAGAGTTTAGAGAAGGCACGGAGCAGGAGCAGGGAGGCCAGGCGGGGGAAGTGGCAGGTGGAGGACGAGAGCTTGTCTTGCTGTTATCCATCCAAGGGGCTTGTGTGGCCCTGGGGCTGCCCCTACTGGAGGACTCAGTGTAGCTCCCGAAAGAGCACTTGGCTCTGAGGCATGTGGGGCTAATGGCCCTGCTAAAGCCTGGTCTTTGAGGCCCTTGCCAAAGCATTTTCTTACCTTCCTGAGTGATGCAGATGGAGCCGCTGCCCATTCCCACCCGCAGGGCATCTACACCAGCATCAATGAGGTTCTTGGCCTGAGCAGCCGTGACCACTGTAGGGAGGAACAGGGAAAGGGTCATGTGAAGGTCTCCATGGGACCTAGCTCCCCAACTCTAGCCCCACATACTTCAGTGCCCCCTCTTGTCTCACCATTGCCTCCAATAACTTGGAGACTGGGGTATTTCTCTTTGATGTACTTGATCATGTTGATCTGAAAGATGGAGTTTCCCTGGGAAGAGTCCTGGGACAGAAATGTAGCCCCAGTGAGACTGGGGTACGGCACCTTCTCCTACCACCCCACCTTGCCTGTGCTGCAGCTCACCAAAACGACTACGTCCACACCGGCCTGGGACAGCAAGTCTAGCCGATACTTGTCATCCTCATGAGTGCCAATGGCTGCTCCACACAGCAGCTGCTTCTTGGCATCTTTGGAGGCCAGTGGGTAATCTCGGTTTTTCTTCAGGTCTGTCCGGGCAATGATGGCCACCAGCTCATCATTTTCATTTACAATGGGTAACTTTCCTGAGGGTAGGCAAGACAAAAATCAGGACATTGGCCTTTGGTTCCTAAACCCTTCCTACCTCGAGGACTCACCCTTCTTGCTACGTTGCAGAATTTCATTTGCTTCCTTCAATGTGATGCCTGCAGGGGCTACCACCAAGTCTTCCCTCTTTGTCATAATCTATGAGAGAGGAGTTGGGAGAAGGGAAATAAGAGATCAGGCCTCCCAACAGACCTTGCCCTAACTCAAGGGTGAGGTTCCAAACACCACCCTATTTAGACACCTGCATCTAGCCTACCCTCATCAAGTAAACACAAGTCTATCTATTGGCAAGAGAGAATTTAGTAGAAACGACACCAGGTACATGGAGCACATTACGGAGAAAGAGCCATACCAAAGCAATGACAAGAGGAGGCTTAAGTTGGCCCTTGAGCACTGGGCCCCTCTGAGAGTGGCAAAAAACTGGGGTTGCCTGCAAACATTTTGGCATATTCAAAGCCTTTGGTGGGGAATGGATGCAGGAGTCCTATTAAAGGGTCAGAAACGGGCATTCATCCTTCCTGAACACCAGTGCCCTCAGAGATGCCATTTGGGCAACAGAGTAGAAGCCTTCTAGTCTTTAGCCTGGGCTGTCCAGGTTTGGATGTGTTGTTACCCACCTCTCCCAAAAGCCGGTCATGCTCCTCCTCCTTGAGAAAATCAATGTCCCTTGAGGAGATGATGCCCACCAGGTGGCTTCCCATCCGGCCTGTGTCAGTGATGGGGATACCACAGAAGCCATGCCGGGCCTTGGCTTCAAAGACATCCCTCACGCGATCCCTGGGACTGAGGACCACAGGGTCTGTGATGAATCCCTGCTCATATTTCTGGAAGGGGTGGTGAAAAAAGGTACTTCTGAACCATTTCCATCAAGCTCTTGGTCTGAAGCCTGGGATCTGTGCCAACTCCCCCTCTGGCAGTGCCACAGGATCAAATCACAATCACACAAACACTTCAAACCCAGAGCTAGGAAACATGAGTGGACTGTAGGCACTGTCCACGTGGTCCTCTTCTGCAACTGTAAGACACAGTCTCAGGCTCCTCCACAGGAAATGAACCCCCACAGTGAGAAAAAAGTGAGGAGAATAAATCACCCATCCCTACCCCACTCCACCACCGTGAAATTCCCAGGAACTCATGGTCATGATCCTCGCCCTTCTGACCTTCACTTTCCGTACTTCATTGGCCTGGAATTCTGGTGTACAATTGTGATGAATGAAGCCAATACCACCCGTAAGCTGCAGGATACACAGAAAGAAAACAGGGAAAAAGTGACCAAAAAACTGTGTCATGATTGTATGCCTCTGGGACAGATAGATGTGGCCCCTGCTTCTGCCCTCACACCATAGTGCTCACCGCCATTGCTATGGCCATCCCAGCCTCTGTGACTGTGTCCATGGGTGAGGAAACCAGTGGGGTCTTCAGAGTGATCTTTTTAGTCAGAGCAGAGGTCAGGTCCTAAAGAAATAAAACCGACTAATGTGCAACAGCACTTCATATACCTCAAGGCAGTACCATGTTCCCCACAAAACAGGTGCGCTGTATGACCTGCATGCCAGTAAAACCCATAAGCATCCCCCCCACCCCAAACACAATCTACTGAGGTAGCCGAGAGGGGACAGCAGCACCTTATCCAACCCTGACACTCGGGATCCTGCTCCTGTCCATACTCACCACTTGGTCTGCGGTGAAGTCGATGTACCCGGGGAGAATGAGAAAGTCACTATGGGAGGGGAATTGGGAATAAAGGTTAGGCTTACGACAGCCTGCGATGCCATCCTCACAGATCATCTCTGAAGGCACTTGAGCAGAAAGGGCAATGACCTAAACCGAATATCACAAGCAAGGCAGAGGTAGAGAACAAGGTAGTGATGGAGACAGGGGACCCTTTGTCATCAGCACCCCTGGCAAACTGACAACTCCATGTGCCCAGAAAACGGAGTTCCTAGGCTGGAAATCCCAGTCGCTATCAAGATGCCTTCTCCATTCCGCCCGCTTCAGACCTGTCAAACCAAACCTTAGACACCGGTGGGGAATTTCTGGAACCCTCCCCCCACGCCCAACCTAAGCGGGCTCAATGGAGGCCCCACCCGGCCTCCCAAGCGCGCCGCCCCTCTCCTGGCCCAGGTGAGCCGGCAAGGCCCGCACTTGTAGGTGAGGCCGTCCCCGCAGTTGAACAGCTGCTGTGCCGTGAGCCCGTCGTCCGGCACGTAAGACGTGCCCCCGCTAATCAGGTAGTCGGCCATGGCTAGGCAGGGAAAGGCCGCGTGTCTCCGAGGACGGCGCCGCAGAGGCCTCTGCCTTCTGGGCCGCGCGAATATAAACTAACCGATATCGTCACTGTGCCATGCGCGTCGCTTACGTCAGGACGCAGCACGCAAAGGCGGAGCCCATTGGCCTCTAGGGCGGAGCTGGCGGAGGGGGGCGCATGCGCACAGTACGCCCTAACAGAGTCGCCGGGGAGTTTGTTTCCCGTCGCAACCCCCTCCCAGAGGACCTTGCCCTGAGCAATTAACAGGCAAGGCTTGGCTTCCACTGTCCCGCCAGACTCCTCCCAAATAAAGAGGCGTTGTTCACTAACATGTTGAAAAGACGTGCTTGTCATTCTTAATAAACAACTAGATTAAGAATACATAAGAGAAACAGAGTGGTATCTTTATATGATACACAAGTGTATGTTACAAGAATTCCATCAGGCACAGAAGCCTCAGGTTTAAGGCCTCAGTGTTAGGCCGGGGTGGGGGTGGGGGTGGAAGGCATGGTAAAGTTTTTACTTTAACATCTAAAATGTCACTTGTCATAAAGGAGGGTGTAATAGAAATTGTCTTTAATAAATCATAATTGAAGTTCCCCTCATTTTCCTTCCATTAAGATGCTAGGTTTGTGTCTGAGCATGAAGAAAGAAAAGACCGCGGCTCCCCCGTGGTCAGCGAAGTCTGCCAGTCAGAGTGGAAGCCAGCTGGGGAGATTCCCTGGAGGGTCCATCCATCATTAATTCCATCTTTCTGGAGGAAGGGAAGGGGCCACATTTCTCCTAACAGTCCAAGCCCTTTCCTCAGGCCCCCCACACACAAAAAAGTCAGCCAGCAACTTTCCAGGACATCTGGCTCTCAGGAAACCCTAAGCCCCCATGGGCTGAGGAGTCCCCACAGCAGGTTTATGAAGATGCACAAGGGGGCAAAGTTTCCTTTTACATTTGAAACAGAAGCAGTCTGAAAGGCTTCATAACTACACCAATAAAAAAAGAAAAGAAAAAAAATGGAGGCCTCTTCTTTAGTGTGAGTCTGTCCGTTTTTTCCTGGATGGTCTCCCATGCACCATGGCTGAGGGATCTCTCAGTGCATGGTGCTGGCGCTGGCCACCGCAATGGCCTCCTGAATTTCTCGTATCACCAGGATCCGAGTCAGCATCTGCCCCATCTGCTCTCTGCTGATTGGCTGGACTGAGTACCAGATCGGGCTGTTGGGGGCCACCACCGGCTCGGGCGTCAGGTAAAAGGTGTCATTCCGGCCTTTCACACTCTGGGGGCTGGAGAATATATGGGTAAAAAGCTGGGTAAAAGCATCATAATCTCAACCTTCCCACCTTGAACCTCCTGGACAGATGNTCATTAACCATGACTTAGTATTTTTAGGGAACATAAAAATATCGTTGGAAAGTCCCACTTATGAAGGTCACTTATTTTTAAGAGTCCCAAAGATGATCACTTTTTTTTTTTTTTTGGCCACGCTACAAGGCTAGAGGATTTCAGTTCTCAGGGATTGAGCCCATGCCACCTGCAGTGGAAGCACAGAGCCCTACCCACTGGACTACCAGGGAAGTCCCCAAAGACAATCACTTTTAACGGGCCCACCAGGAAGTCTTTTAGATCTCCTAATTCACCTATACTGTGTCCAGTGTAGTCTATCTTTAGATGACAACTAAAGAAGGGACAATTTAACAGCTTCTCCACTGTAATGAGTTTACAGCCTGTGTGTTCAACTACAGAGGCTCCACTAGATCTATACATTTGCGATGCAGAAAGCAGCTTTTGGGACAAAAATAACACTTGGTGTGACCCATTAGTCTCAACCTAGAACTTTACTTTTCCTAAAAAGAGATCACAAAAAAGCACTTCGAGCATTTACCCCCAAAGCAGTTTCTGGTCATTTACCTCCAGACACCAGGCTGGAATTCCTGCCTATTCCATAGCCTCACCCCGTTCCCTCTCTCCAATCCTAATTAACATACTAAATATTGTATTACTACTGCAAGGCCAACATCACTCTAGTAAACAAGCCAGAGGTGCCAGAGGTTGCCAGGCAAGTTCTGTGTGGCACTGGGCCCCAGGGAGGCAGGCTGCCCTACAGGTAAGTCTTACTTACTGAACAAGTAACCTGGAGCTGCTGCTGCTGCGGCGGCGGCGGCGGCGGCGGCGTCTGTTCCTGGGGGGTCTGTTGCTGTGGCTGCTGCTGGGGGTCCCATATATGGACAGTCTGAGCTGTATTCTGGTATGTGCCTGCCACGGCCTGCACAGCCACTGGAATGTGGATGTTGCCATTCATGAACTGTGCTGGAAAGAGAGAGTTTGCAAGGGTCTGCACTACCTCTTCATGGGAGTTTTTCACTACAGACGTGGTGCCCACCATCTTCTCCTTGTCATCCTCCAGCTTCACAGCTGCCAGGGCTGTGGGTGAGCCACTGACGTGAACTGCGTTGTAGGCTTCCTGGGGAATGGCAATGTGGGTAATGCTCTGCTGCTGAGGGTCCCCCCGGGGCTGGGCAGAGTAAACAGGTATGGTCCAAGTTTCTCCTGTAGGGCTAGTAATGGTCCCAGTGGCACTGTACAGGTGGGCACTATCTACCGTCAGTAAGTCGGGCCTCAAAGACACGTAACTCTGCTGCTGGCCCTGTGGAATGGCCAGGACGGTGGCCACCGGCTGCCCTGAGATGGCGTAGGACACAGTGATGGGCATGTCCACTTTGCGCTTCTTCACTGGCTGGAGGACACTGGCTGTGCCAACCCGCCGCTCCCCTTCCCGAGGTGAGCCCTGCTGAGACGGTGGTGGGGAAAGGGCACCCACAGTCTGGATTTGGATCTGTTGACCCCCAGCAAGAGATTGGCCAGCCACCAGCTGAGCCTGGATCTGCTGGTGCGGGATGTGCTCCTCCGGGATCTCTGGAGCCTGGATCTGTTGGGCCGCCTGCATGTGCTGCACCTGGATCTGGGCCGCCTGCAGCTGCGAAGGGCTGGGGCTCTGCAGAGATGGGGTCTGGATGGAGGGGGCTGCCGGCTGTGCTGCTTGGCCCTGGATCTGCACCTGGACGTGGATGGGCTGCTCAGCAGGCTGGTGAACAGTGAGTTGCGGGGAGAGCTGCTGAGCCGAGACCTGCTGCGGAGACTGCTGTACCTGTACCTGTACCTGTAGCAACAAGATGCGGCAGTGAGTGAACTGGACAACATGGAGAACCCAGTCCTGAAGGGCAGAGATCTTAGGCAGGAGCCCTGCATACTGTGAGGAAGAGGGGCTGCCATATCCCAGCCTTCTGAGGCGGCGGTAACCTCTGAATATGCTGCGTCCAGAGCAACACACAGCCACCTGAGAGCATGCAAGACTATCACATGAGAAATATCAAAACTTTTGCTCATTTCTTACCTTCTTTTTAAAAGTCACCCCTTTTGTTTTTGCATACTCATATAGTAGTACAAGAATACAATGTATAAATATATACTTAGGTGTATATTCAAAAAAATAGTTTATCCATGTGGTTGGTGATTCAAAGTGTGGGGAAGTTGTTCTAAAGGGTCAAAAAGAGAAGTACATTACACAGGCATTCAACTCCCAACTCGAGATCAAAACTACTCCCACCACAGACAAAACATAGTAGAGACAAAATGCTTGAAATCCCTTTAGGAGACATCTCCAATTTTGCTGCTAAAAGACAGGCACAGATGAATGATTCTTTAGAGTGCTTATTTATGATACCTTTATTTTACAGAAGCCACTCGATTCCTGATAATTTAATCTAACTAAGGTGACTATATCCCAGACCACACATTTCTGATGATAATGCAGCTCATGTCTTACTGCTGTACTTCAGTATACAGAATAGCATGAAAAGATGCTACACATAGTATGTAATTTTAAAACAGAAAGTATTTTTCCATCAGACATTTATCTAAATTATTCTGAATGCATGTAGGAATTAGGAAGGTAGAAAATAAGAAGGTAGATCAGTGATTGTATACATCACAAAAGATAACCAAAGATAGTGCTGGGACAACTTGCTGTCCACATAAAAACAATGAAGTTGAACCTCTTTCTCACACCATACACAGAAAATGGGAAAGGATCTGAACAGACAATTCTCCCAAGATAAGAAAAATGGCTGGCAAGGACATGAAAAGTTGTTCAGCATCATTAACCGTGAGGGAAATGCAAAGCAAAAAAAGATACCACTTAAACCCACTAGGACAACTATAATAAACTAACAGGGGTTTCCCTGGTGGTTCAGTAGTCAAGACCTTCAATGAAGTGGGCATGGGTTCCATTCCTGGTCTAGGAACTAGGATCCCACATGCTGTGGCATGGTCAAAAAATAAAATTTAAAAAAGACCACAATTTTTTTAAGAATAAAAGATACTGTTGGCACATATACAAAAAAAAAAATTGGAAACTTCACGCACTGCTGGTGGGAATGTAAAATTGGTATAGCTGCTTTGGAAAAAAAGTCTGGCAGATCATAAAAAAGTTAAACATGGCATAAGACAAAGATATGAAAAACAAACTGTATGACTCAGCAGTTGCATTCCTAGGTACATACTCAAGAGAAATAAAAACTATAATCACAAAAAACTTGGACATAAATGTTAATAACAGCATTATTTATAGTAAGTGAAAAGTGGAAACAACCCAAATACCCATCAACTGGTGGATAAATAAAATGTAGTACTTCCATACAATAGAATGTTGTCTAGTAAGAAAAAAAAAATGCAGATAAAAAGCTACACACAGNTGTTAATAACAGCATTATTTATAGTAAGTGAAAAGTGGAAACAACCCAAATACCCATCAACTGGTGGATAAATAAAATGTAGTACTTCCATACAATAGAATGTTGTCTAGTAAGAAAAAAAAAATGCAGATAAAAAGCTACACACAGATGAACACTGAAAACATTATGCCAAATGAAGTTAATCACAAAAGACTACATATTGTATAATTCCATTTATATGAATGTCCAAAATAGGCAGATCTACAGAAATAAAGTAGAATAGTGCCTGTCTAGGAGATAGGGATTGGGGGAAATATGAAGCAATGGCTAAAGCTACAAGCTTTCTTTCTGGGATGATGGGAATGTTCTAAAATAGATGTGATAATGGTTGTACAACTCTGTGAATAGACTAAAAACTATGAAGTTGTATACTTTACATGGAAATGAGTGAACTGATATGAGAATTACACATCAAGAAAGCCATGACCAATTAAAAAAAAAAAAATCACAGGCAAGGAGGAGATTTTATTATATTAAAGAGCATAGACCTTGAGAGCTGACTTGAAATGCTGCTGTACCTTCCTGGCTATGAGTCCTTGAAGCTTCTGTTTCCTGAGGACAATAAAAAGGGCCTACCTGCTTACCTCCTCACAAAGTAGTCATGAGCACGAAATAATCTTTATTGACATATAGTAGGTGTTCAAAAAGTTGGTTTTCTTCCTCATAAGCAGTATTTCTTTACACCAGTGAGTCTCAAAATGCAGTTTCCAGGCCAACATCATCATCACCACCCATGCAACTAGTCAGAAATATAAACTTTTAGGTGGAACAATTAAAACAGAAACTCTAGGGAATGGGATCAGCAATCTGATGCATGCTCAGGTTTGAGAATCAGTGCTTTACACCAAGGACATAAAGGAAAGTATGAAGCCAATTACTAAAGAAGAGCTGCTTTCAAGCTTTCTGGTCTCAGGACCCTTTTAAAAAATGACTGAAGACCCCAAAGAGCTTTTCTATAGATAGCAATATTTACTACATTAGAAATTAAAACTAGGAAACTTAGAAAAATATTAATTCATTAAAAATTACCATATAAACCAATATAAATGTCAACATAAATCATAAATTCTTATGAAGAGTAACTTTATTTGCCAAAACAAAAAATTTATAATAAGAGTTGCATAAAATTTTACATCTTTGCAGATATCTTTAATGGCTAACTTAATTGAAGACAGCTAGACTCTTTGTATTTGCTTTTGCAATCTGTTGTGCACACGTCACACATGGCCTCTACAAAACCCCACTGTACACTTATGAGAGAATGAGAGAGAAAAAGGCAAATAAACATCTTCATTTTATAACAATAACAGCCTTAACTTTAAGGAATCACTCTTAACACTGTAAGAGCGATTAAAATTTCAGAGTGCTATGAACTACCAGTCCCTGAATTACTCCTGAAGAATCACTGTCGTAGAGTAAAATACACAGTATGTTTTTTAACTATATTATTACTGGCTTAGAAACAAAAGTTCAAAAATCTGGTTATTATCACTGAATTGTAGTTCATATTCTTAATGATTTTACTCTATCTCTTTACAATGACTTTTCTTAGAAAGCATTTATCAATATTCAATCTTCCAACAGAAACAAGTTAGCAAAGTACTAAGGAATCGGAACTGAAGGCATTTACCCAAATGAGGCATTTACTCAAATCAGAACAAACAGGTAAAAATAATCTGATGTTACTTTATATCCTAAGTAGTTAGAATTTAAAATTAAAAGAGTAAAAGTTAAAGTACTTTCTGACATTTCCTTACCAAAGTCAACATACTGTATAGGGTATCAATTATATGTTTATAACCTTTACCCATTAAGAATCATGTCAATAAAAAATAAAAGATTACTTGCAATACCTTTCATATCTTTATTTATATAAAAATATAACTTTTTATCTGATTAGGTAATTACTACAGAGTCACTGCAAAATCACTGCAGAGGGTGACTGCAGCTATGAAATTAAAAGACGCTTGCTCCTTGGAAGAAAAGTTATGACCAACCTAGATAGCATATTAAAAAGCAGAGACATTATTTTGCCAACAAAGGTCCATGTAGTCAAGGCTATGGTTTTTCCAGTGGTCATGTATCGATGTGCGAGTAGATCTATAAAGAAAGCTGAGCACCAAAGAATTGATGCTTTTGAACTGTGGTGTTGGAGAAGACTCTTGAGAGTCCCTTGGATGGCAAGGAGATTCAACAAGTCCATCCTAAAGGAAATCAGCCCTGAATATTCATTGGAAAGACCGATGCTAAAGCTGAAACTCCAATACTTTGACTACCCGATGCAAAGAACTGACTCATTTGAAAAGACCCTGATGCTGGGAAAGATTGAAAGTGGGAGGATGAGATGGTTGGATGGCATCACCGACTCAATGGACACGAGTTTGAGTAAACTCCAGGAGTTGAAGTTGGACAGGGAAGCCTGGAGTGCTGCAGTCCATGGGGTCGCAAAGAGTCGGACACAACTGAGCGACTAACTGAACAGAGTCACAGTGAAAATCTGTAAAGTCAGTGAAGTAAAAAAAAGTTTTTTAAATTTTACTTGAACTTCTGAGGAAATGAAATTAAAACTGAAGGAATTGCTGAACTTTGAATATTTCTTCTCACTAAGAAGCTCCGACAAGATTCCTCTTAAAAAGAAAAAAAAAAAAAGACAAAAATCTAAGACAGACATTCAGAGCTGATATTGTCTTTATTAACTGTTTAATTTTCAAGGTAGGTAAACTGTCTCAGAAAACAAACTGACAGACTGAAACCTTAACAAAAAATTAAAGAGAAAAAAAAAAAGGCAGGCTGAAACTTAAGCCTAGATTTGAAGTGATTCTAAGGAAACACAAAAAGAAAAAAGGCCATCCCAAAGATATGCATGTACTAGGAAAGCGATGTATTGATGGGGGAGAAGGACATTTCTGGAGAAGGTGAATTTGGTTTTATTGTTTTAAAAAGCACTATCTCTTACCTTCTATCAACCCCTCATAAATCACACTGTATTTCAGTTCCCTTCACATCTGAATCTGTACTTCTCATTCAGCAACCCCCACCACCTTTCCCAGAGTTTTCCAATTGCTCTTCTTCCCCTCTGTTGATCAGAAGAGATGCACTTTATTATCCATCTGGGCTTTTGATGACATAGTACGTACAATGCTAATTACTTTCTTCTTGAGCATTCTGACTTCCTATTTCAACCTGGACAGACGGCATTCTAGGTTCTGTACAGACTTAAGATTTAGATTTCAATTCTGAGCTGGTTCTGTTTCTTTTATTCTCATGACTTTTTTAAAAATTATTTTTTAATTGAAAGAATAATTGCTTTATAGAATTTTGTTTGTTTCTGCCAGACATCAACATCTCATGACTTCTTTCCTGGATTTTTTTTTTTTTTGGATTGAGTATATTAAGTTTTTCAGGTATGTTTGAATGTGGTCTTCAGATTAGCATCAGCACCAACCTGGAATTTGTTAGAAATCCACATTGTCTGGAAATGAAAAAACTGCTGGAGAGCTATCTGCATTGCCAAATTCACAGCAGCATTGCTTACAATGGCCAAGACGTGGAAACAATCTTAAATGTCCATCAATACAATGAATATTATTCAGCCATAAAAGGGGGGGAAATTTGTCATCTGTGATAATATGGATGAATGGTGAGGGCATTATGCTAAGGGAAATAAATAAGAGAGAAAAAGACAAATACCACATGATCTCATTTATGTATTAAAAACCTAAAAACAAACAAACAAAAAACCAACCAAACTCAGAAAAACAGATCAGATTTGTGGCTACTGAGGCAGACGCAAAGACAAGAGGAATTGGATGAAGGTGGTCAAAAGGTACACACTTCCTAGATAACTAAGTACTAGGGATTGATTTATTTAGTTGGTTGTACCAAGTCTTAGTTGCAGCATGCGGGA
Organism: Neotragus pygmaeus; assembly: GCA_006410875.1. Lineage (NCBI taxonomy): Eukaryota > Metazoa > Chordata > Mammalia > Artiodactyla > Bovidae > Neotragus > Neotragus pygmaeus. The sequence continues at coordinate 870,415 of SJYV01031728.1, read as the reverse complement.
ATAGTTCCCTGACCAGAGTTGAAAGTATAGAGTCTTCACTGTTGGACCACCAGAGAAGTTCTGTTCTAGGGATATAATGTACTACATGATAACTAGTTAACACTGCTGGATAGTGAACATGAAAAGAGAGTCATTCAGTTCAGTCACTCAGTCGTGTCTGATTCTTTGCGACCCCATGAATCACAGCACGCCAGGCCTCCCTGTCCATCACCAACTCCCGGAGTTCACTCAGACTCGCATCCGTCGAGTCCGTGATGCCATCCAGCCATCTCATCCTCTATTGTCCCCTTCTCCTCCTGCCCCCAATCCTTCCCAGCATCAGAGTCTTTTCCAACGAGTCAACTCTTCGCATGAGGTGGCCAATGTACTGGAGTTTTCAGCTTTAGCATCATTCCTTCCAAAGAAATCCCAGGGCTGATCTCCTTCAGAATGGACTGGTTGGATCTCCTTGTAGGCAAAGGGACTCTCAGAGTCTTCTCCAACACCACAGTTCAAAAGCATCAATTCTTTGGTGCTCAGCCTTCTTCACAGTCCAACTCTCACATCCATACATGACCACAGGAAAAATCATAGCCTTGACTAGACAGACCTTTGTTGGCAAAGTAATGTCTCTGCTTTTGAATATGCTGTCTAGGTTGGTCATAACTTTCCTTCCAAGGAGTAAGCTTTAGTCTTTTAATTTCATGGCTACAGTCACCATCTGCAGTGATTTTGGAGCCCCCCCAAAATAAAGTCTGACACTGTTTCCACGGTTTCTCCATCTATTTCCCATGAAGTGATGGGACCGGATGCCATGATCTTCATTTTCTGAATGTTGAGCTTTAAGCCAACTTTTTCACTCTCCACTTTCACTTTCATCAAGAGCCTTTTTCGTTCCTCTTCACTTTTTGTCATAAGGGTGGTGTCATCTGCATATCTGAAGTTGATATTTTTCCCGGCAATCTTGATTCCAGCTTGTGCTTCTTCCAGCCCAGTGTTTCTCATGATGTACTCCGCATATAAATTAAATAAGCAGAGTGACAATATACAGCTTTAACATACTCCTTTTCCTATTTGGAACCAGTCTGTTGTTCCATGTCCAGTTCTAACTGTTGCTTCCTGACCTGCATATAGGTTTCTCAAGATGCAGGTCAGGTGGTCTGATATTCCCATCTCTTTCAGAATTTTCCACAGTGTATTGTGAGAAAAAAATGTTTCTTTCTTACTCTGTATATGAGATGATGGATGTTAACTAAACTTATTGTGGCCACCATTTCACGATATATGTAAATGAAATAATTGAACTGTACATCTTAAACTTATATATTGCTGTATACATCAACTATATCTCAATAAAACTGGGGGACAGGGGGATATAAATTCTCAGCAGTGACCCCAGACCATCTGAATTTGAAGTGGGAGAAGGATGGCCATTTCTGTTTCAGGAAACCCTCTAGGTGATTCTAAGTACCCTGAAGTTTGATAACCAATAGTGTAAAAGTTTTATTGGACCTCACTAGCTTAGGTTCTTAACCTGTTGGCAGATGAATAATCTATTTCCTTTTCCTCAGTGTCATTCAGAACCTAAGTAATACAGAGCTCAACACAACATAAGGACTAAATACTCCAACTAAAAAGCAACGAGAAAAACCGTGAAGTAATACATGTATTATCCTGCTTAGGAATCTTTCCTTCCAATCACTGACGCTAAAAACAGTTCATTATCTAACACCATTTTTTAATATTTTTTGTTCTGTTCTGTTTTTGGCTACTTTGAGTATAAAGCCAGTATTTTATGCATATAAGAATAAACCAGCCGAGTGTGCTGGGTCAATTTCAGAATTCCATCTCATAAACATTTTAAAAGTTACTTTCTTATTTCCACACAAAAAAAGAATCAACACTTCTTATCTCATATTTCCCTAAAGCTGCAGTTGTTACACATTTTTAGCAATCACTTAAAATGTGGTTAGTCCAAATTACAATGTGCTCACAAGTTCAAAACACAAAAAGATTTCAAAGATTTGTGCCCAAAAATGATAAAATAATTCATCAACAATGTACAACTTGAGTAATGCTGAAATAATATATTAGTTTAAATAAAATGTGATTTAATTTTTTTAAATGTGATTTTAAAAAGGCAATTTCACCTCATTCTTCCCTCTTTTTCCATTTAAAAATTATTTCTTGAAATATAGTTGATATACATCTTTCCCCTCTTGTATAAAAGAGGCTACTAAAAATTTTGGAGAAGGAAATGGCAACCCACTCCAATACACCTGCCTGGAGAACTCCATGGATAGAGGAGCCTGACAGGCTACAGTCCATGGGGTTCCAAAAGAGTCAGATACAACAACAACTAACACACACACACACACACAAAATTTTAGAATAACAAATGTGACCTACATTCAATTTCATCCCCTGAGTCTCACTGAGGAGGGACTCAGGAGAGGACGGTGCTCAGAGTGCCAGAAGAGACCCCACTAAGTGAGGAATCACTGCACCTGGGATCCAAATACACCTGTGTCTTTTAGCGACTAGTCTGCAAATCCTTGGCAGAACGTCACTGTTCAAACAAATGCTCTTCTGAAAGTGGTAAAAATCTTTATCCAAGTATCAAACATTTACCAAACTCATATTATACAAATGAATACTCTACATATGGTGAGGGAAGAGATTTAAACATGGGTAAAAGATTAAACAGGTCCACTGACAGATAAATGGACAAAGATGTGATATATATATATATATATAAACACACACACCAGTATTACTCAGTCATTACAAAGAATGAAATCATGCCATTTGCAACAACATGGATGGACCTAGAGATTACCATACTAAGTGAAGTAAGTTAGAGAAAGACAAATATCATATATCACTTCTATGTGGAATCTAAAAATATGACATGAACTTATCTGCAAAACAGAAAGACTCACAGATATAAAGAACAGACTTGTGGTTGCCAAGGGGGAGGAGGGATGGAAGAGGCAAGTACTGGGACTTTGGAATTAGCAAGATGTAAACTATTGTATCGGAGATGGCAATGGCACCCCATTCAAGTACTCTCACCTGGAGAATCCCATGGACGGAGGAGCCTGGTAGGCTGTAGTCCATGGGGTCGCTAAGAGTCGGACACGACTGAGCGACTTCACTTTCCCTTCTCACTTTCACACACTGGAGAAGGAAATGGCAACCCACTCCAGTGTTCTTGCCTGAGAATCAGAGGGACGGTGGAGCTTGGTGGGCTGCCGTCTCTGGGGTCGCACAGAGTCGGACATGACTGAAGTGACAGCAGCAGCAAACTATTATATATAGGATGGATAAACAAGGTCCTACTGGATAGCAGAGGGTACTATATTCAATGTCCTGTGATAAACCATAATGGAAAAGAAAAAAAAAAAAAATATATATATATATGTGTGTGTGTGTGTGTGTAACTGTGTCACTCTGCGGTATAACAAAAACTAATATAACATCAAAAATCAACTATACTTCAATAAAATTAAAAAAGACAAGACTGGACATGAAAGGCCAGAAAAGGGCAGCAATCAACGGCCCACCAATCTGAAGTGATGATCAGGATCTCAATCAGCTCACAAAGTGCCAGTGAGAGAGTAGCTGATTTTAGTCCTATTTTTGGCTGCAGAATACACATTCTGACTTCTGCCTCCCCCAGGCAGAAGCTGGAATCACTCTTTCAATGTCTCCTGCAGCCAGAGTGCAGGCCTGTGACCAAGACTTCCCAATTTAGACACTGCACGACATTTGGACTCAGAAAGGAGCAACATGAGGCAGCAGGAACTATAACCTCCATTTTCTCGTGAGAGCAGAGGTCTGTGGCAGAAATGGAACAGGATGGCATAAATTCCAACGAGAGACCATGGTAGGACAAGGACCTGTACCCAAGGGTGTGGCTGTACGTCTTTGGCAAAGCCAGCCAGCAATGTGACCCGAGTCCTTTCCTGGCCGTGCAGCCTCCAAAATCCATTCTCTGACCCTCCTATAAATTTCCTGAGCTAACTACTACCCTAATTTAGCCAATTCTTCTGAGTACACTAGCAGGAGGGAGGTGGGGAACTAATTGCCTGATACTTGTAACTAAAAGTCAAAACTCAAGATGGATACAGAAAATATAACAAGTTGGAAACTTTAAAACAGTATTTACCTTAGGAGAGGAGGATGTGCACAGCAGTACTAGAGATCTGAACTGCACCTGCAATATTTTATGTCTTAAAAAAAAAAAAGGCAAACTGCCAACACAGCAGGAATACTTGTTATAAACATTTGTCTGGATACTTTTCAAACGTCTGAAAAGCAACTAGGGCCCTAGGTAGGAATGGAACTAATGAGGAGAGCAGGAAGAAAAAACAACAGTAGCTATGATTTATTTATTGAAGGCTTACTATGTGCCAGGTGAAGTACTTAAGACATAGCATTTTATGTAATCCTTAAAATAGCTACAACATAAATTATTTCCATGATGTAGATAAGGAAACGGACTCACAGAGGTTAAATCACCTGCCTCTGACCACATATCTAAAGAATCAGAGGAGGATCAAACTCATGTTTGTCTAAGAGCCAAGTCTGGCTCGTAATTACCTTCTTCCTCACTCTCAGCAACTCTACACGGTGGTGAGGGGTTGCTGCTCCTGCTAAGTCACTTCAGTTGTGTCCGACTCTGGTGTGACCCCATAGACGGCAGCCCACCAGGCTCCCCCGTCCCTGGGATTCTCCAGGCAAGAACACTGAAGTGGGTTGCCACTTCCTTCTCCAAAGCATGAAAGTAAAGAGTGAAAGTGAAGTCGCTCAGTCCGACCCTCAGCGACCTCATGGACTGCAGCCTTCCAGGCTCCTCCGTTCATGGGATTTTCCAGACAAGAGTACTGGAGTGGGGTGCCATTGCCTTCCCCGGGTCAGGGGTTAGGGACTGACTATACCAGCACAGAGGGAATGTGCAACAGCAAAAGAGGAAGAGGGAAAGAAGTTGGGATGACAAATGAGGAAGAGCTGCACTTTGATCTATGAACCTTGAGATCTTTACTTTTAACAACAAAAGAGTCAAGTGCTGAGAAATCTCCTTCCTCAAAGCATCCTTCATCAAGTAGGACCAGACTGAACCAGCCTTATCTGAAGCCTCAGTTCCTGCCCTGGAGAAATGCAGGGAAGAAACAAGCAATTCTGTGGGTGCTAAGTAAAATCAGACTCCTAGAATTTATCAGTGGGTCTTCTCTCTGGCACACAGATTTAACTCCATGTGGACGCTTCAGGAAGTACCCAACTCAAGAGGGTTCTTGAACGTGAAGTTTCAAATGAATTATTTTTACCTAGCTCAGGCAGACCTATCCACAACAGGAAACTTAAACCTTTCCTAGTATTGTACAAACTGCTAAGGTATTTACATGAGAGCTCTACCTTTTGCCTTCAGACAGTACCGCCCTGTCTTAAATAAACATAGGCTACTTGATATAATGAGAAATAACAACTTTTGGTCTTTCCTCTGATTCCTCGTCAGAGCTCTGAAGACCTTTATAAATGCTAGGACCATGTTATGTTCTAATGAGGTGACTCTAGATGAGGGCTCAACTCAAAGACCAAGCTATGACTAGAATTTTGATACTTTCAGCCCCACCCCTCTTTCTCTGGAAAGGGAAGAGGGGCTAGAAATTGAGTTACTAATCGATCATACCTACATGATGTAGCCTCCATAAAAATCCCCAAAGTAAGAAGTTTAGGGAGCTCCTGGGTTGCTGAATATATCCATGTGCCGAGAAGGTGGTACACCCCACCTCCATGACGAAGGAACCGCCTGTGTTCACAACCCTTCAGAACCTCGCCCTATGTGTATCTTTATCTGGCTGTTCATTCATATCCTTTATCATTTCCTTAATTATATAATAAACTGGTAAATGTGTTTCCCTGACTTCTGTGAGCTATTCCAGCAAAGAACCGCAATTTATAGCCAGTTAGTCAGAAGTACAGCTGAGATAATCTGGGACTGGCAACTCTGAACTGAGGGTGGGGGTGGGGGGCAGTTGTGTGAAACTGATTCCTTAACTTGTGGGGATCTGACACCAACTCCAAGCAAATAGTGTCAGAACTGAACTGAATTATACACAAGCCAGCTGGTGTGGAGAACTGGTCATTGTGGAGGAAACCACAAACACATTTGGGGGCCAAAAATGTTGAGTGTGGTAGGAGCAGAGACTAAACAGACATAGTACGTTTTATTCTGACAGCTACTCTAATTAACCTTTGACACATACCTTTGTCTCCCATCAATTCACTAGATCTATTCTAGGGATGTAATTACTTTGTCAAATATTATGTGGCTGCTTCTAGACTGGAAAGATGAGAAATTTATGGGGGCAGAACAAACTCTCTAGGATGGTGACAGATGGTTTTAAAAAAGCAATCTAATTTTATCACTTTTTTTTAAGGTAATCTATAAAACTGCCTCTCCCCTCAAGGCAATAAATTGTTTTGAAATTTCAAATGACGTTAATATAGGCATAATTTTACATTCTTATCAAAAGGGTTAGGTTGAGACACAATACTATGGGGCAAAGAGTCTTAACGTTTGAACTGAAGGCGGGTCTGTTCAGCTCCGTGTTTCAGTGAACACATCACCTCTCTAGTCTCATCCTTTCACTCAGTGCACTCTACCTACACGGCCATTCTGCTGTTTTTTCAAACAAGCAGGCTCCCACCTTAGCGCTTTCTGATTTGGAATGCTCTTTCCTCAGACAGCCATACGGCTCATTCACCAACTCTCTTTTGTCTTAACTCAAATGTCACCAGCATATTAAGGCTCACCCTGGCCACCTGTATCTGCTCTGTTTTTCTCTTTTTCATTTATCACTATATAAGAAAAAATTTTAAAATCTTATGTATCATCTTACCCCTCCCAGCTATATTATATGTTCCACAAGGTCAGGAAGCTTCGTCTTGTTCAATGTTGTCCCTAAGCATCTAGCAAAGGGCTTTACACATAAACACAAATACATGGAGGTGTCTAGGAAAGAGAAGAAAAGGTTAAAAAACCACAATCCTACACAAGTTCAAAGCAAAATATTCCCAAGCAACACTTTTTTTTTAAATTACAAAGAAGTTCATGTTTAATCAAATAATTTAATAATTCAAATAATCAAATAATTTAATAATTCAAAAACTCTTTCTTAGTCTCCTACCCCTTCAATTCCTCTCAGGCTTTATTACTACTATTTAAGAACCACCACATTCTACATATGTTAAAAGCCAGTGATACTAAACTGCTTATAACACTCTACAATCTGTTAAACATCCCACTTTCTCAACATACATAGATCCACCTCATTCTTCTGGCTACACAGGACAATATACTACAGATGTATCATTATTTCCCATTTCCTTTACTGAAAGTGACTTGTTCCCAGTATCACTACTATAAGTAATGCAATACTGAATATCCTTATACATACATTTATCTGTGAACACAAATATAAGGCCAAAGGTATGCATACTTAATACATTTGACAAGTATTGCCAAATTAACTGTCAAGAAAATCCCACTAATTTATCCTCTCATATCCTGCTGCCCTGGGTAAACTCTTTATAAATGTTTTCCTATCTAATAAATAAAACATAATTCATTTTAAAAACTTATACTTCCATAGTCACCAGAAGCATGAAGTGTCTTTTCATATGCTTACTAGTACAATCTGTATTTCTTCCTCCATGAACTACCTATTTATATTCTTTGTTCATATTTCTAATTATTTTTTCTTTTTGCATGCTCCTTGTGTAGTAGAAGCAGTAGTTAGGAGTACAGACTCGAGTTAAAACAGCTTGAGTGCAAATGCTAGCTATGAGAAAATGAGTTAACTTTCCTATGTCCCATGTGCTTATTTTAGTTTCAAAAATATACTTTAAAGAAAGAATATATAAACCTATAAGAGAGATCAGAAACCAAAAATGTATATAAATTAATTTTATAATTGCTAGGCCCATATTTGAGCCTGCTGTCACTCAGAAAGAAAATGTTTTTCCAGTATTACATAAAGTTGTATCTTTAGTCATATATTTAGGCAAATCATCTGTTTGGTTTTTTTTAAAAAAGAAACAAGCTTTTATCATATTTAAGACACTCGGGGGTTTTTTTGGCTGCACTGCATAGCGTGTGGGATCTTAATTTCCTGACCAGGGACTGAACTCAGGCCCTTGGAAGTGAAAGTTCAGAATCCCTAACCACTGGACCTCTAGGGACTTCCCTAAAAGGTCATTTTTAATTTTAAATATGGGGGGAAAAACTGCTATTGCACATATCATATACCACAAACCATATCTCAGCAACTTGTACAGTAAAAATTTATAATAAGATTTTTAGGACTACTTGAATAAACAAAAACAAAAAACCTTCAAATAGAAAAAAAAAATTTTAAGGAAAAAATTAGGTTTACTCTACCTACACAAATAACTTGAATTAAAATCAATGACCTGTGTGAGAAAGGGAACCACACATAAAACACAGCCTAACAAGTTAGCCAAAATGTAGATACACAGAAAAAAAATACAATTTTTACCAAAAGAGCATTGATAATTATTACTCAATTATTATATCAACTGCTCATCAAGCTAAGATTCCATGAGCTGTATATACAATTAATTTTTATGCAGGAGTTCCCTGAGACCTCAGAATTAGTTCAAAGATACTTTCAGGGTAAAAAAAGATTGAGAAAAGTTATTTTAAGAGTTTACTTTCTTCCTTAGGAAGGCTTTTCGCAACCTAAAAATCACAAAAACTTTCTATACTGCCTTTTCATAATTCATTGCTTTCTTTTTATCTGACTCTTTAACCTAACTCTTGGACCTAATTTCTATTATGAAAGATATCCAACTTTATTTCCAAAAGAGGAGTAGATGCCTTACTCTACTAATAGATTTTCCTCACTGATCAGCAGAGCCACTTTCATCCTATACCTGGTATCTACTCATTATGTATACTGCCATATAAATGTGCTTTGAAGTCCTTGGTGAAGTTCCAGCTTCTCAGATTAGGGGACCCTAAGAACTGCTCTATCTTTCATAAAAGTTTCTCTCCTACATGAATTCCTCTATCACCTGATGCTGCTTGCTTCCTCTCTTGTGGCAATTTCTTAGATTTAGTGGATTTAAAAAAAAACAACTCCCTATTATTTTCATTGAAGTATAGCTACTATATAATAAGATACTGGTGTACAATATAGTGACTCACAATTTCTAAAAATTAAGTTTTAGTGGGGTTTTTGATGGCATTTTTTTTCCCAGCACAGATAGAAAAAAAATTTTTTTAAGTATCTTTGTAGTCACTAAGAATGGGAAAATCTGAGTCCATGGTATTGGAACCTATCTCATGGATTTATTACTGTATTTCTTTGTCCATTTACAAGAGGTTTGGGTTACAATGATGATGCTAATAGGTGATCTCAATTAGCCATCTTGATTATAAAGTCTCAAAAAACACTTTAAAGTCAAATTCCAAGCTATTTTAATCTTATGAAAAAGATCCAAGCTGTAAATAACACAATACTTTTTTTTTCCAGAATAATTTCTTAAACCAAAAAGTCAGCCTTCTCTTTTTACTTTTCCTTCTCCATAAAGATCAGAATTAACAACTTCATCCCTCCACATGCCCGATGTTTTCCTGCTATCTCACTCAGTCTCACTGAATGGTATTATCCCTACCAACACGTGAAAAAAACTAGAACTAAGAAGATTAAGATTGTATCAACAAATAAGAGGTCAGGTCAAATTTAAACCCAGGAATGCAACTCCAAAGCTCAGGTCCTTCCAGTATACCCACTTACATTGCTAAGGAGCAAAGTCTTCTATCTTACCAAACACATCTCTTCATACCCAGCCTCTCCATCATGTTCCACCTCCTTTCCTATTCTCTTGGTAGAAATCATCGAGGGCAAAGTGATATGCAACCAAAGCAGATAGTAGCAAGAAAGCAGTATTTGTAACTGGAGGAGACTTTCAGTTTCACATGTGAAAGTGTTAGTCAGTTCACATAAGGACTCCCTAAAGAAGACAACTTGGATCTTCTCAGCAAATGTATTAAGTTTCTCCTTCTTCAGCAAGCTTATTATCAATTATCATTATTTCTTGAGGCTTATATCAAATGCAGGCCTAGAAATCTACAGGTGACCTGAGTCATGGAACTATACAACTAAATGAAGGTCACTAAAATATAAGAGCCTTTCCATTAAAAAAAAAGTTTCAAATATCCTACTTTTAGTAATGAGCTAAGATGAGCCCTCCTATATTCCTGATCGGCTCAGGGTGACACAGACAAGAAGGGAAGCTTTGGTCACATGCTGTTGGGACATGTCCAAATCCAGTCTCAGAAGACCTCTTCATTTCTGTACTGCTCAATTCTCCAAAGCAAATGGCAAATTCAATTTACAGAAGTGCCAAATATTTTTAGTGTTAACGATGACAGCCCTTGTGTAAAATAATATGTTTGGAAAAATAGAATATTCTTCTTAGTGAAAATAACCTCTGACATTTGTATATAGATGTGATGCTCTACTAACCAAAAACCTAATGGTAAATTCCATTCAATACAATGCACCTCAACAGTGATTTCCCCTTTACCTGAACCTGCTGTGGCTGTTGAACCTGGATCTGCTGTTCTGGCTGGGTTTGAGGCTGAACACTCGTGGTGACTGGACAGGCAAGTTCAAGCAAAGACCCGGCCACTTCGGTGCTGTCTGTGTAAATGCAGTTCCCACCCTGCTGGTACACCATGGTAGTGGTGGCTGTCTGCTGGAACTCCTGAAGGGCTTCTGGCCCCTTAGAGGCTAGTGAGTCCAGAAATTCCTTCATCCTGTGTTGCGGGACAGACCGCGCCTTCACTCGGATGTACTCTTCAAAGGAGATGGTGTTCTCCAGAGAATTATTCATATTGCAGAGTCCTTAGGGTTCCTAGGAATAAAACAAATGAACAGAAGTCAAAACTATGCCATGGTTTTAACATATTGAAATGCACAGAGCAACCATCCTCGCATTGGAGTGGAATATTCAGGGCAGCCGCATACATGAGAAATCCGAAGTACAATTTTATTAAATAACCTTTTTTTTTCAATTACTGGCATCTGACATTTGTTTCCATTAACATTTCTTAAATCAAACTATCATACTGAAAACAAAAAACAAAAGCATTTGTCACAGTACTGGATGAAATGGGCTGAAAACACACTCTCCACCCAGCACTTGGCCAGGCCAATCCCATCTTCTCTGCAGAATCAAGCACTAGACAGTGAAAGCCACAGGCAACACTACTCTGCAACCATCAGAAGACTCCAAGGAAGGCAGGAGCTGGGATTCCTACCAATACGTTCCAGTTCCACTGCCAACTATGTTTCACACTGAAGGGACACATATGCCACCTAGCTGTGACACGACCCCTGGACACAAGGGATGTGTTCATCTCCTCCACTCCCCCAAACACCGCAAAACCTCATTATGCTATAAACTGCTCACACTCTTTTGTTGCATAGCTCACTGGTTAAGAGCATAGATTTTGGAGTCAAACTTTTTCGGTTTAAAACCCAGCTCAAACTCTCCTTTGCTGTGTTATCCTGGACAAGTCGGTTAACTTTGGTTTTGTCTATAAAAGAGGGATTAAAATAATATTTGCACCATAGACATGAGGATTAAATATGTGTAACACACTTACAAAAGTACCTGACATATAGACAGCCACATAAATATTAACTAGTACAATTTAAATAAGTAAGAGAAGGAAGTTGAATGGTACCTTAAGTAACTAGGTCACTTCTAAAACTCAGAAATCAGTTCTGCAAGTTCTTCACCAGGGTGTTTACCTTAGGATACAGGGGTGGATAACAGCCCTCAAGCAGCTGGGGGACAACCACGCAATCTATCCATGAATGCTGAGTGTCCTGTACTGCTGCTTTCATACCATTCTCTCGTGACCACTACCACCTCCAAAACAAAAGCAATGAAAGGATACCAAAGTAACATAAACCAAGTGAGTCTCTTTGACCAAAAAAAAGAGGTCAATCTCAATGTCTAGAAAAGTGATTTTCTCCCTTAAGCCATCAGACTAGAAATATTCGTCTTTCACTGCCCAGATGCTGTCTTCTGTTAACAGACACAAAATGGGTGGGTGATCCTCTCATTATCTTCCACTGGCTCTAAACTCTAGTAGACAAGACAGTATCCTGGTCCTCTCTGAATGGCTGACACATGTAGGTATTTATCTGTTGCATCTGGAATTCAATGTGGAACAAGAAGGATTATGACTCTTTGTTTCTGTAACATGTATAACTTACAACAATAAAATGCTGTGTTTTTCCCTAGTAAATGGTTAATCTATACCTTGAAGGAAAAAAAAAAACAACACTATATATCCAGGGCAAGAGACCAAAGGAAAAATATGATCCGTACTGCTATTAATTTCCTGACATTGGTAATACTTCTGTGGGATGCTGTTTAAATATAGTATACAAATTATATTCAGGTACTTTCAAACAGAACAGATCTCAGCAACAAATCTTTTATTATGAGGCCCATAATACATTGCAAATATATTTCTCCATAAATAAAGAATACTATGTATACCTTATCCTGTCTAAAAGGCCTAGACCACTATTCTCAGGGAAGCCTCCACACAACAGGAGTCAGGAAACCCCAAGCACAACAGAGTACAGAAAATGCCAAGTACAGGTCAGGGGAGTGAAAGGTGAAGCTGTTGCTGATGGCCTCTTATCTTGTGAAATTTAACTCCCATTTGTCCCTTTCTCATCTCTTCTACCCACCTCTCCTGCCCAGGTCTCCCTTCTCTCTGATATAGAAACTCTCAGTTATCTTTCCCAGAACAGAAAATTAGGAGGTCTGCTTTGAGACTTTAAGATTAAGCTATCAATAATACCCATGGCACATAAAACAGGGGCAGCATCAGGGCTTCTCAGGTGTTGCAGCAGTAAAGAACCTCCTGCCAGTGCAGGAGACTTAAGAAACATGGGTTTGATCCCTGGGTTGGGAAGATCCCTTGGAGGAAGGCATGGCAACCCATTCCTGTACTTCTGCCTGGAGTATCCCATGGACAGAGGAGCCTGGAAGGAACAGCATGCACACACTCAAGGCCAAGCACTTCATATTCAGAGCAGGCCACTCCAGCATAGGTAATCCACAGTCCCTAACCACACTGGCGCAGACTGTGTCCAAGCTTCCCTCTGATGAAAGCATCATAACTGGAACTTCCTTCCTAAGGAAGCATCTCTCATAATATAGATCTAATAACATTACAAAGTTCACAGTATGTGACCCTAATCTTCAATTACATACAACCTTCTGCTCAAAAAGGGATAAAGGAGAGAATTGTGTGAACCACCATTTACCAGTTCTTTACTATGCTGGTACATACGTCAGTTTTTCACCTCTATTACAGAAGACCAGCAGGGGCAAGTGAAATTGACACTTCTCTGAATTCATTTTTTTCAATAATTAATTGTATTCATGTAAAATACCTAAGAGATGGCTTGAAATGTAAAGATTGTCTGTGCTAGAATGGTAGCTGTTGCACGAAAGCAATTTTTTAAGAAGTACAGAGAATTATGCAAAAAAAAAAAAAATTTTCTTGCTTCAAATCTGGGAGAAGGTAAGTATGAACAAGCACAAAGAAACACAGTAAGTTAACTTTACAGAATTGGAAAACCTTCACACAAATACTGCTTGGTAGTCCACAAACTTCTGAGTGATCTTGTTTCCACTCACTCTTTCAAGTTTCAGTAATCAAGGAGGCTTAAACCTCCTTAAACTTCCTCTGAAGTCTGACATTAAGTACAAGCAGACTTACACCAACTCTTCTTCCCAGAATCAAGCTTTCTTCAGTTTTCAGTGTAGAATTCCACCTGGTTTTGTTTCCTATTTTTCGTCTTTGTTTCTTTGAAAATGAAAGTGAAGTCGCTCAGTCCTGTCCGACTCTCTGTGACCCCATGGACTGTAGCACACCAGGCTTCTCCGTCCATGGATTTTCCAGGCAAAAGTACCGGAGTGCGTTGCCATTTCCTTCTCCAGCCTATCTATCAGGGATCGAACCCGGTTTCCTGCAATGCAGGCAGATGCTTTAGGGGGGAGGGTGAAAGTAACTTACCTGTTGATTTTAGGAAAACTGCTCAAATCGTATAGGAAGGTATAAAATGAAAAGTAAAACCAGCTACATATGCTATGATCTCTGCTTCCTGATCTATGAATTTTAAACACTCATCTACCCTCTAGGAAAGGTAAGTTTAGGGCATTTAAAACACCCTCCTCTCACTAACCCCTGCTAGCCATATTTTAGTTTTTGTCACGATCAGTTTCACCACAAGAACAGTCCAATATAAATTTATTCCCTGAGCAGGACAGCAAAAACACTCATCTCTCAGAAAGAATGGGATAAACCCTTGGAAGAGTATCTGCTATAAAGCCTCAAAGTTCATTCTTTAAGCTTCCATCCAAAAAAAAAGAGAAAACACCAACAGTTTTAATTAGAAAAAATTCTATAAAACTTAGAAAATGTTGATAAAGGTTCATACACAAGTTCATTATATTCTTCTCTGTTCTTATGAAACTATTTGAAATCCTATGACAAAATCACCTTTTGGTTTATAGCCAGCCATGTATTTTAAGTAGCTGAGACTCTCAAGTATAAAACCCTCTGCAGTGCTTCAAGCTTCGAGTCTATCGTTGGCTCTAAGCAGAAGCCATTACTTCCAATTTCCATTGCTTTTTCCTTTCACTAAGCTCCCAGCAAGTTTTTCACCAGCTATACAAGTCCACAGAATCATGTGAGAACCACTAAATCAGAAGAAGCTCAAGAATATTAACAAATAATGGATTCGATGCAGAACTTAAAAATTATATAATGGAAAAAGCCAATTGGAAACAACATTTCAATCTGCTCAGTTATACACAAGGCTTCATTTCTTGTCCTTTTAACCTGCTCACTTGGCATTATCTACCAGACCAACACATCCCAATAATGAAAGTACACTAAGTCAGCATTTGACCTGAAACAAAAGTACTGCTTAGAAGGGGGTGGAGAAAAAGGTTTCAGAAATACATTTAAATATTTGAGACCAGACAGTTTTTAAACACAACGCTGAGATAGATTAAGGAAATTCTCAATAGCAGTGATATATCTTTTTTTAAGCTCAGAAAAAGTCCACCTTTACCATGAACTTATTCACCCACAATTTTTTAATTTATAGGATATCTTTTATCAAATGCTTTGATTCATTTAGAATTTCTTTTGCATCATCTGAGGTAAAACTCTAAGTTTATTTTTTTCAAAGACCCAACAACTTGTCCCTGTATCGTTTACTGAATTACTGAAATTTCTTTGCCCAGTGATTTAAAATGCCACTCTGATTATACACCAAATTCATATAAAGAAGGTCTGTTTGTTTCCAAGCTTTTTGTTGATTCAACAGATCTTTCTGTAACATAGTAACTTAAAAAAAATTTTTTTTAAAGCATGTTAATACCTACAAGATCTACTTTCCCACAACCAAAATGTGTGGTTTCAAACTAAAAAAATTTAATGACACAGAAAGTACATTATGTGTGAAAAAGAAGGCTAATACAATTGTATTTATATATCCTGGTATGGCTTAATTATATACCTAAGAAGAAAAACTGGCATAACAGCAGCTATGCCTGGGTGGTGTGGAATAACGGAGGACTTAAATTTTTTCCTGTTTAATACGCTCCTGCATTTTCCATAACTTGTATTAAATCAAAAAAGCAGTTAAAAAAATAATGTTTTTTGTACAGTGGTTATCACAAACAATTTTGGTTGATCATAGTTTGATTTTTTTTCCCCTCTCAAAATCTGGAACTCTGAAAGACAAAACCATCAAGCTACAGAAGTCTGCATAATAATGAAGACTGTTAGCTTCAAGATGTTGCTCACGAGATACAAAAGGCTGAGCCGTGGTAACAGAGAAAGAAAAATGGATAAATTTAATGAAACTATAGTTTATAACTCCCAGAGAAACAAGATTCTTAATTAGCTTCAAGGTAAAGACTTAGTGAGGAGCAATAAGTAAACTGATTAACTAAAATACTTCTGAAAAACATGAAGCTGGAGGCATAGTTGAGTACTCTCAATTTTTGGAAGTCAGAAATGAAGGGGGAAACACTCTGCAGGCTCTTTGAGGTCCAGTCGGTAACTAAGCATTTGCTTCTGAATGAATACTTTAAGTACAGGTGCTTTGCAAAACAATAAACAGATGAACCAACCCCCCACCAACAGACCCAGGAAATTTTCCCTATAACTGCACATATTTTTATGGGTTATTTCCCCTGTACTTACTTCTACAAGAACTAAGAGCAGGTCCTCAGTATACCACAGTTATCATTATTCCAATCACTTTACCTCTAGTCCACAAGAGGAAAAAGTCACTCCAAAGCAACAATTCTACATTTCTGTTTGCTGATTTTTTTTTTTTTTTTTCCTATATAGGTACCATAGAAAGGCCTACGTGCTCAGGGGAATCACCCCTTCTTGAGTGACCTCAAATCTGATAGCTCTTCCTGGCTCCCCTATGCAGCTCTGCAGAGTAGGTCCTGAATATGTGATGAACTAAGAGAAGACGCTCAGAGCTGCCTCAGAGCCCTGCCTCTTCCTATTTACCCAATGATCATGCTTCTGGGCCCCTCTCAAGGCTCACATCTACTAGCAATGGATCCTGATAGCTTAGTTCTGGTTTGAAGAACACATTCCAAAGGAAAAAAAAAATCAATTTCCATTTTAAGGAGTCAAGAGTCACAGTCACATTTGTCCTAATTAACAACTAAGGAATCATTTCAAAGAAGGAAATTGGGAGACACTGTTCTATTCTTAAAGATATCAATCCACCATAGGGTTTGTGATAGAAATTAGCCCATTAGGACATTCACTAGACAGAGAAACTCCTCATTTAGGGGTATTTTCACTATGGATCTAGTTTTGGACAACACACTTTCAACCAGGAACTTAAATTCACATTCCTACCAACGACTGATGAGATGCAAACTGGCACAACTGTTTGCATTATCTAAGTGAAGCTGAAAATATGACCCAGCAATTCTATCCCTACATGTACATGACACACACCCATACAAAGGCACATAAACAAGAATGTTCGTAACAACATTGTTAACAGCCCCAAACTGAAGGGAATCTACATGTCTATCAATAATAGAATGAATAAATTACGGCTTGTTCAAACAGCAGACTACTACACAGAAATGAATGAACTACACTGCACATAATGCTGAAAGATACAAAGCACAAGCACAATGCTGAAAGATACAAAACAGCATGATTCCATTTATATAAAATTCAAAATTAAATAAAACTATGTTGTCGAGGGATACAAAGGTAGTAAAAAGAAAAACAAAGAACATGATTATCACAGAAGTCAGAATAGTAACTGTCTCTAGGGAGTGAGAAGCTATAACCCAAAAGGGACTCATGAAAGGTTCAAAAGTGCCGACATCACTCTATCTCTTGAAGAGATGCCAGTTACACAGTGGTTCACTTTAAAATTTTTCACTAGATTGTACACAGACCAACTGAATTAATATGTACAGACATATTTCACATACACGTGCAAAAAAAGAGCTTTCTGAGACAGCCTAGCAGCTCTACATACAGTTGTGCACTAGCCTAAAGTGTGATGGCAAAGGACCATTCCTGTCGCCTTTTCAGCAAAGCAAGGGGTTACTTATCATTTCTTCATGCACTTACAACTAGAAATCACAATGCAATGTGACAGGAAAAACCAGCTAAGCATTTAAGTGAAGCCTGGACTGAAAACATCTGCAACAAAATGCAGGGCAACCACCTACCATGAAACTGAAAAGAACAGGAGTTCACCTAACATGTTATTCTGAAGCAAAGAAATAAAAGACCATTACAGAGAGAGGCTGGCCATTTAAAAACTATACAAGCAAGATGCATGGCACATCAAAGACAAACTAGTATTTGATTCAACTTAAAGAAGGCATGCAAGCCTGAAGGAAGAAATCACTGATTCTGAAGTTGTCATGATGGAGGACAGCCACACCCAAAGCCCCTAACTTTGGTAACTTTGGTTACTTTTTGGAGCAATTCAAATTTACATGAAACTTCAATCACTATTTGATCTTTTCTTTAAAATAGCAACACAGGAGGAAAGGGGTTGTGGAAAGGCATAGGTTCATGGAGAGATACACGAATTATGCATCACAGAGGAGTGGAAGTAGGACATCTTGTAATGGGGAAATTTCAGCTAATGAGCTTATGGAAAAGTATTATCTACAGACACCAATTTAAAATGCAGACCTCAAACGTAGTGGTTAAAAATTTCAGAAAAAGCAGGCTTAAATGGTGTATTAATAATTTAAGTGTATCCTAGATAAACTTGGCTGCTTGTCTTTGAAATATTCTGATCCTTAGAAAAGGTGATGCCTTGTCATGCTAAAGCCTGAAAGTTGCACTGACATAGTTTAAGAGGAAAAAATTGTTCAAGCAGCAAACTGGCTGGATTCAAAGATGTAATACTCAATTTTCTACTCAATTTTCTAGCACCTAGTCGTTTCTGGCAGACAGCACCCAGAATGATTGGCAGGATTTGTAATGTTTCAATATTACCAGGAAAAAAAACTGCACACATATTCCCAGCATATGAATAATTTTAACTCACCAGTCACNTTTTCTACTCAATTTTCTAGCACCTAGTCGTTTCTGGCAGACAGCACCCAGAATGATTGGCAGGATTTGTAATGTTTCAATATTACCAGGAAAAAAAACTGCACACATATTCCCAGCATATGAATAATTTTAACTCACCAGTCACCATGGTGCATACATTTCTGCTGCTTGTCCTGAGTTCTTAAGACTTGTAACATTCTGAAGAAGACAGAACAAAGAAGTCCTTCCATCCCCAACCTCTTTTCAAATTTTAACTTGTTCTTAATATCTCGTATATTAGGAAAAACTACCCCCATCATTTTCAAATTTGATTGCTAATTTTAGTTCCTCTTAGCTTCTTTTCCCTTAAATTTAATGAAGCAAGACTGTAAAACATAAACTAGCAGATAATCCGACTTAGAAAAAAGAAGAGTCTATTTCTCTGGACAAACCTAATTTTCCCTGGAACCAGAATACAGTGTAGGGACTTTAAAAAAGAAAAAAAGAAAAAAAAACCGCTGAAAAGGACTGAAATCCTAAAGTGAAATCAAAAGCGACTTTTTCAAGCAGATTTCAGGAATTTCTGCTGAGGATCTTTGGAATTACGAAAGAAGGCAAAACACTGACTCGCGTTGTTCAATTCTGTTCTGGGCAACTTTTTGGCTGAGCAATAGCGGGCCCTTTAACCTAACAGACTACAAGTAAGCCCCTCCCAACCACACAGAGGAAAAGGCTGCATTTCAGGATTTAAAGCGGCATTTTAGAGCTCGGGTAGTTTCAGAGCGTCCACAGAAGCGGATCCCCTTCCGGAGCGCACAGAGGTGACGTGTAAGAATTGCGCTTTAATGAAGAATTACTTTCTAATGACAAGAAAACAGGTATCACTGACAGGCCTTCCAGGATTTGCCTTCCCTTTCCAACACAAAGCATCAAAACAAGGTGAGAAAAGTCGAGGGGTTTAGCTGCCCTCAGACAAACAGAAATCGGTTTCAGAATCAGGGCAGCACCCTCCAAGCACCCACCCCGCACATGGGCCTCGGGACACCGCATTCTGAAGAGTACCAGCAATCTCGCCCACTTCGCTGAGGAGCGGGGCCGCAAGCTGGCCCGCAAAGCAGGTTGGTTTCTCCTTAGGCCTAGGCCCCGGCGGTCCGGGGACGTCACCTGAGCTGGAAGGGTCCAACCCACAGCCTTCTTTAAACTGCAAGCCGCCTGTCCGCCCGCAGCCCCTCCCCGCAGCTGGGTGTCTTGCGCGCCGTCGCACCGGTGCCGCCACCCAACAGCACGGCGCGCGCCTGCCCGCGACCCTCGACTTCGGGGCGCGCGCCCCAGGAAGCCGCCGCGGCCCACGGGCTGCAGCTCCCGGAGCCGAGATATCCGGGCCGGGAACGCGCACGTCAGCGGCCACGCGCACCGGGAGGGCCGCACAGCGCGCGCGCGCCCGAGCGTATAAACAGGCCCGGCCGCGCGCGCCCACCAGCGCGCATTCNATTTTATTTGGTGGGGATGTTTAGGACTCCAGGCCCTGGAGACAGCATCTCAGCAGCTCTGAGAAAACTGCTCCAAGGAGGCAACATATACACAAGATTGCAACAAAGGGCGCAGGCAGACTGAACATCAAAGGTCAGGTATCAAGTTAAGGAAGTTAGCATTCTGCTTCTGGGAAGACGCAAGCCTCTGGACTCACTGGATTCATTCTTTCCACATGCAGCTCAGCTATCTGGGGCCAACCCTGGTTCCCTGTTCACCTTACGGAGTGGCAGACGGCTGCTGCTTGCATCCCCAGCTCCTCAGCAGTCACCATGCAGGGGGTGGCAGGATCCTCTCCATCACAGTTTGGGGAGCTCTCATTCACATTTGAAGGCCAGAAATCGCTAATGGCTGTGACATTTCTTGTTTATTGATATGGCAGGAGATATTTTCATTTCACAAACTCATGGAAAAAACCAAGTCCTGTATGTTCTTCTTTGAGATGTCACATCACCTGTTTTTAACCTATTCTTGGGCACCAGACTTGGATGTGAGTTTCAAAGTGGGACATTGGCTGGTAAGAGAGAATGGATACAGCTTTCCTTATCCTGCCTAAATTTTCATAGACCAGTTAAAAATCTAAATCTAGGTAACTGCATCTCCCTTTTTCATTACTCATTCCTTAGGTTACTCTATCTGTTTATTTCTCAAGAAGATATAGATTCCTTTTTGCTTTTCTCCCATGTCTAGTTGGTTATCAAATCTTTATAAATCCATTCTTTCCATCCCTTTGTGCTATTTCTTCAGGATGTTACTATTTCTTGTCTCTCCAGTAATCTATCCCTCTGAGTGAATTATATCAGCTCATATCTCTTTCTAAGTTGATGGAAGGCAAATTGGTGCTCACCACACCCTGCATCCAGGTGGAACAACAGGGCAAGGAAGTGGAGACCTAGGCAGAGGGGATGCAGAAGAAGGGATGTAGATGGGAAGATCAGGAACATTTGGGTATTTATGTTTCAAATATGTGGATGGATGACTGAAAACTTAAAGGAAGAATTTCAGACTAGTGGACTTCTCTGAGAACATATTGTTTCAAGATTGCTTTAAACTGGTTACCATTGAAAATGTTAATGTGATCCTGCTGTGATTCTTCAGGGTAGGGACAGCTGTCATGTAGGAGTGGCCAAGTAAATATTATCTTTACACAACACGTCTCCCCCACCCCCATTCCATTGTGGACACGTGGAGAAGCTGCTGAACTAATATAAGAACTGAGAGTGCTGGCCTGGCTGTGAGCTGAGTCCACCCAGTTACTGCTTGATGGCCTGCATGGTGTCCAGGGCTCCAACCTACGCTCACATTTGCAGTCTTCGTAGTTCTAGGCTGTGCCTGGGGATTGGAAGATGCCCAGGACTTCCCCCAGGGCAGCTCACATAGCTATTCACCACTGGGAAGTAATGAAATAAATGACATATGATGAAAGAAATAAAGTATACCCACCAAGAAGCTCAGTGAACTCCAAAAAAGACAGATAAACAATCAAGTTCAGGAAAAGAATATGTGAACAAA